>PVHP010009419.1:0-50273 GCA_004024765.1 Zapus hudsonius | reverse complement strand
TGTTTGGGGAAAAATGACTCTATTCATAGCCATACATTCTTACCTCAAGAATTAACCAGTTCTCATTCCCTTCAAGAGGAAAGTTGCAACTTTGCATTGACAAATCAAACCATACTCCTCTGGTGGCAATTTCTGCTTGTGTGTTTATTTTCTGGTGAATTTATGTTCACAGAATAGAATAGATGAAACGTAAATCATTACAGAAATGTTTACTTTTAATTTTCCCTCTCTTAAATATATTCTCTTTAGAATTTCATAACCTGTGTCATAAAATTTTCTAATATCAAACACTTATTCTTCACTATTTATAATTTGAACTGTAAAGTTAAAGAGAAATAAATGAATGTTTAAGATATGTATGGTATTTAATTGTACCTAACCTGAGTGTATGTTTAAAAAAAAGTGTGTATGTGTGTATGTATATGTGTGTGTATGATCATGTGAGCATAGGTACATTGTTACATTGTGCAGACATATATATGTCCAGGTGGAGGCTAGAGAGTCTTTACTTCCCACCTTATTCATTGAGACTGTCTGTTACTGAATGTGAAGCTCACTGATTCAGCTAGATTAGTTAGCTAGAAATTTCCAGGGCTCCCTTGTCTCTAGTTCATCGGTGCTGGAATTACATGCATATGCCAACATATCCAGCATTTACCATTGTACTGTGGATCTTAGTCAGGTCCTCATGTGTACATGCCAAACACTTTACCTATTAAGCCATGACCCTACCCCCTATCCAGTTTTCAAAAGTTGTCTCCAAAACAAGATACCACTAATCTGGCTAATATATGAGTGGAAATAGATACTTTTCTATTTTATATGTCCATTTTCAACAGTACATGCCTTATTTTATCCCCCCCCCTTTTTTACAGTTATAGCTGAGCAAAAGTCAGCTCTGTCTTTTTCTTGTACACTGATGAGCCCTTTAGATTTATACACCAAGAGGCTTTTAAATACATACACAAAAGTTTTTATTTGATAATAAGGATGTAAGTCTTACAAAGAACTAGGCTATAAATGGCTCCCATTTATTTTCAATTCCAGAGAAGGTACTCCTAAACTTTTTATTTTGTATTTTGTTAGACTTATGCACATTTCTTAGCGATTATTTTTCATCTCTATAAATGAAGAGTCTATTTGCAATGCCTATTTGGCTTATTTTCTACCACTGCTACTGAAGTCATTTCATCATATGACATGTTGGTTGGTCCCTTTTGTTATATGGACACACAGTAAATGCATTAATTAATATCTGAAGATATGCTTGTGGTTTTTTCAATGACTGATTCATGAGGTAACATTGGAACCCGTGGGATATCACACTGAGCTAATGAATTTTCATTACAGGTCCTATTATAAACTTTTATCTCTTGAAGAAATACTTAAGTTAAAATCTAGCATTCACCAAGCTGCCTACTGTTCGTTCTTATGCTAATGAGGAGGCTAATTGCAAATTTCCCTAGGTAATCTAAGTGTCAATTATTCAGGAAACCTTGACAACCTACATGACATTTCTGAGTGACAGCTCTCAATCCTTTTGTTTACAGGCTCAAAATATATGCAGAATATTTTACGTGACTTTAAACATTAAGGATGACAAAAAGTAACTTTCAAAGAAAATAAAAATAATCTGAAATTAGAATATCTGACATGCTGACCTAGCTAACATAATTTGGAATTGAAAGGACTTTGAGGGAAACAATGAAATCCTGTTGGAAAGTTCTTATTAATTACGTTATTGTAGTGGTGCTCTTGAATGAAATTATATTCTTTTCCAAAAAGATTCTACCTGATTGAGGTATCTAATCATGTCTTTTCTTTCCTGAATAACAGATGAGATTAAATTTTAATACAAATTAATATAAGAACACTTAAAATTTGGCTCTATAATGTTTTCAAGTATTGTTTTTTATGAGCTTGTTTATTTTCTTTTTCTTTTCTTGTGTGTGTGTTGCATTTTCTTGATCAGAATTTAATTCATTAAATTCCTGGTCTTCATTTGAAGATGAACTTATCTTTGAGAATAGCCACTTTCCGATGGTGGTTCTAGGCATTTGCACACTTTAGAAGGTGATTCCTGTTTTGCGTTTTCCACCATTTTTTTATTAATTTATGGGATAGAGTATTGCTAACATTAAATATAAACTGTGTCCGCAGTTCTTCACTTTGATGTAAGCAATCACTTTTCTCAGAACACTATTGGACCTGGAGACTCTTTTCTGACAATCTTTTTAAGCATTTGGCTAGCTCCAAGAATGTGAGTCAACTCACTTCAATTTTTATCCCAGAATATTTAATGTCAAGTCCATGTGCTTGTGTGTCTGTGTGTGTGTGTGGAGAGAGAGAGAGAGAGAGAGAGAGAGAGAGAGAGAGAGAAGAAAATACCAGAATTTCAATAAGACAGAGTATTTGGCTATGTGTAAAGTATTAACAACACTTTTTTTTATTTTTTATAATACATTGATTTGAAGTCCAAACAATATTAAAAGTTACTTCAATGTAAGTTTATTTAAAAAAAAACAATTAAGTCAAGATCTTTCATCAAAATCCCCTCTCCTTCCTATGAGAAGTCTTTGAAAATAATTGATCAGAGATAGATCTATAAGAATAGACAGATGCAAATCTATTACTGTTTATGGAATGCAAAGCTAATGAGATGCAGCCATTTATATGAATCCCTTAATAAGGGACAGAGAAATGGGGGTTATACAAAATATAAATTCAGACTCAGTTTCTCCTACTTTACCTTCACAATACAAATTACTTATAACATCACATCTGTGGCTACCTTTTTACCCTGCTGTGCACCAAGCAAGCAATCATTTTTGTAATAGGCATCAAATAGTATCCTGCAATTCAATTAAATTCTAATACTATCTAGATGCCACAGATTTAGGCAAAACTATCCAAGGCATATTTCACATGACACTTGTGAACTCGAGATTGTTTACTTCTGTTCTGATCAACCATCCATATAATTCAGGGTTTCCACAGCATATGACTAGGGATTCACTTAAATTTGTTTAGGGGTTCATAGCAATTAGGAAAATTAAACTTTCATCAGCTTAAAGGGCAGGGCATTCTAGAGTAATGCTTTCTCCAACTTTTATGGAACACTTTCATTCGGGTCCCCCTCCATCTTTTTGAGGGTACCGACTTGTAGAATGATATCCCAGAAGATGTTTTCTGTGGGATTGATTCATGATAAGATTAATCTTGTGTATCCACGCCGGAAAGGCACCTCTTCCTCTACACCCGAGGCCTTTCTACACCTTTCTTTCTTTTTGCTGATGATTGATTTGTTGTCTAATAGGTCTTCTTCACTTCTCTCACTATTTCCCCCTTTTTCTGTCTTCACTCTAATGGCATGTCCATATTGTAGATATTTAGTATGCATTATAACTAACTGAAGCTGAAGCAGGTTAGGAACTACTTACAAGAGAGGTTATGTGGTGTTCGTCTTTCTGAGACTATGTGACCTCACTCAGTATGATTTTTTTTTCCAAGTGGCTCATAGTTCCCAGGGCCAGAATTAGGTTCCCTTCCCCACAATGGGCCAGAAAGACATGAGATCCCCCAAAGCAAAACAGGCCATTGCCAAAACACCTGGCTACCTGCAATCAGGAGTTAAAATGTCAGTACCTGTTGCTGAAGACACAACAGTATGCAGCCACAGATTTTCAAATTGTTGTGTCCCAGCCTAGCTGAGTAACCTTGAACTAAGTTTTAGAAAGAAGCCAGGTGTGGGGGGGCACACACCTTTAATCCTAGCACACCTGTGTTCCATGGAGGCAGCAGTGATAGTAGTGCTAATAAGCTTAGCTGGCTGAGTTCCCATAGTTGTGTTCCTGTTTCCTGAGCCCCCTTGTGAGAGAGATAAGGCCATAAATTGCATTCTTGGGTTGTATATAAGGTTGGATACTGGAATAAAGTTTTCAGATTTGCTCGGACACATCTCCCAGCTGCGTGTATGTGAGTCTCTGGCTGCATTCACCTTTCCCCAATGAAGCCTGTCTCCAGCTGGCCAGTGAGACAGGATCGCAGGGAGCCAGGGATCCTTGACTGACTCTTTCATAACCCAACATCTGGCAGCTGGAACACAGACATGAAGACTGGTAAGAGACCCCCTCTCTGTACTCTGTTCCCTGATGGTCTCTGGCTCTCTGTTGGAACCCCACAGCCTAGCAGGGTGTGGAAAGATAGCCTCCCCCCCCCCACCAACCGCTGCTCAGTGGCTTCCCTGAGCCAACTTTGCTCCATGCTCCCTGGCTTTGTGAAAGCCTGGATTCGGCCACAGCCTGGGCCTCTGGAGGTGGCCCCAGAGTCGCTCCGCTCCTCTCACCTCTGTTTCTTTTCTGAATCTCGCTGCTTCTCCCAGTTCTATATTTGTTCATTTTGTTTTTCTGAGATCCCAGGGGAGTTCCCTGCTTATCAGGTGCTAATCGGATGGGTCACCTCCACCTCATCCAACCCCAAGGCCCAGAAGTCATTACAGGGGAAGTGGTGACATGAATACTACTCTCACAGCTAGTCTGAAAACCAGTTGCAGGGAAATCGTGATATACACTGTGGTCACTCAAACAGAGTCTACAGAGAAATCAACATTATATCAGATCTCTATCTTGCCCACCACATCTCAAGGAATATCACAGAAGAGGGGTAGAAAGATTGTAAAAGCCTCAAGATGGTTGGATATAGCCTGCTACACCATGTTTCCTCCCTCCCTGGAGAGACTGACTGAGGCCTATGGGTCCTCACAAGGATACCAACAACCCCACAGAAGGGTCTATGTGTGCAACCTTTTCATAAAAAAAATCAGTAAATTAAGAAAATAAAAATAAAAATAAGTGAAGGGCATCATAAAAGACACATGTGAATACAGAGAACTGGGCCTGGAGCTTCTCTACCCCCCTTGGGAGTGCCCCCTTCCTCACATGTTCATGTGATGAGCTGTTTGGATGCTCTCTCTGTCCTGATTTTTGGGCTTTTGTCAAGACTTTATTGCATGTAGGACAGTAAAACACTGGGTGTTTTTTGGAGTGAGTGAATGTAGCATTCCTTCATTGCTTCATTAGCCTGGGTATAGTTGTGTGTTTACATATATGACTAGGCACATGGGGGCCAGAGGGCAGGCAGGCTCAGATGCTGACTTTAGGAATACTGCTACCTCTTTTTGAGACAACACCTCTCATAGATCTGGAGATCATTCATTAGGCTAGACTGGCTTGAGAGGGAGGCCCAGGATCAACCTGTCTTCATCTCCACAACTCTGCAGAGTGTCTTATTTTGGTCTCTTAATGGTGCCCCAAAGAAATCATATGTTCTGGCTTCATTTTCTTATTGTTACATTTTATTTTGATCTTCATTTTTAAGTATATCTGCCTTCTTTCAAATCCTTGTACTCTTATCCACCTAATACATTCCTTTGCTGACATTTCCATTGTGATTTTTGACTTGTAGAATATTTCATTCTCAAAATTTCAATATGATTTTAAACATATTTATACTTTGAACCCATATTTCATATCCTGTATTGGCTTTCATATTTCACATAGCTTTTTTTATTCTTTGAATATTCTTATAATAATTCTTTTGATTTTCTGTCTTGAATTTCTTCCTCTTTGCCTTCATTGGGTTGATATTGCTAATATATTTCCAGTTTAATTGTTGGTTTTGTTTAATGGTTGGTTTAAATAAATTTTCAAACTAAATTTTTAATGGATTGTTCTTTAATTTCTGCATATATATACATATTGTATATATATATATATATGTTATGCCTGTAGACACACATGAAATTTAAATAAAGATTTAGAAAATAAATAAGAAATCTGACATGGTAGAGTGTGAAAATTTAAATGTTAGACATCTATACTTGTTGGGAGGTGGCAGTGATTGCTCAGACATTCTGCTTGACTTCAATTGGCATATTGGCATGGAATAAGGTTGATAATTACCTTAAATGCAAACCTGATCCTTGATAAAAAAAATCAATAATACTAATCACCATTTTATTAGCTAATTTATGAAACTGTACCTTCTTTTTCAAAATAATTCACCTTCAATTTACCTTCAACCATATCAAACTACCTGGAATGTGTGATTCAGGTCATGATGGTCTACATTCCTGAGCTCTCAGGAAAAAGAAACCTCAGATAAAAAGATAGTTGTTCCACTCAACCAGAGCATTCTAATGAAGGAAAAAAAAACCCTTCAAAGATAATCTCAACCTTCTACAGGGAGCCATAGGTTCATCTACCAAGTCTAACACATGTTGTCAGGGTGCTGGAGCCATCCATGTATTGTTTCAATGAAAGGCCTTTGTGCTGAGAGAAGTTGCCCTTCATCTGCCTACATGAAATTTCATACAAAATGAGCTTGTACTGAATGAACACCTGGATTTGAATGATGGTCTTCATGTCTCATGCGTACTTTTCTATCTTTCAATCCAGATTTACAAGTTTTTTTTAATAATCTAGATCACATTTATTGTTATGCATTTGTTGACCACATCACCGATGGCATGATGGTGACATCCTGCCTCTTTATTCGTGGTTTCAATGGTGCCTCTTCACTTTTTGTAATTGACAATACTGAGATCTTTGGAGGAGTTATCTTTGGGCTTGGAAACACAATTTTAATTACCTCACTCTTCCCAGTAATGGTCTTTCAGGAACTGTTCAATGACTACAGCATTATAAGAGTGTATTCTTTTCCGTTTGTATTCTTTAAGTGTAATTCTGTGATCACCCAAACAAGAAATCAACATGGACACAGTGGCAAGTCCATCCTTCATTTTGGATTATAAGCTAGTAAAACAGAAGGTATACAAGGGAAAGGAAAATATTATTTCTTTAAATCTAAATATAAATCTTTTTCCCCTCAGAAAATGTATTCTCATAGATACAAGTTCCACTCTTTCTTACTTATACTGTAATTTGAATGAATTACTATAACTTGTGTATTTGCATATGTGCTTTAATGTCTGTTCATATGCTTTTAGTAAATTCATTATAGAAAATAAGAAATTCTTATAAAATTATTTTAAATTTCTAAATTAAGAAATGATTATAAAATAAGACATTGTACCCTGCAGATAAGAGGTGTTCTTGTGATTGTCACACTTCTCCCAAATGTCTCTGAAAGCAATGTTTGAAGAGCTACATTCAAAATATCATTTTGATATTAAGGTAGTCTGTGTCATATTAGCATTATTAGATTTATAAATTCAACTTGTGTGTCCTAGTGTGTTTTAGTGACTTCGGTCTACTACTTCGGTCTACTAGGGGGTGTGACTGACCTCAACTGAAGTGCTGGCTCTTTCCTAAATTCTTCCTCTGTTTTCTAACCTGACTAATTGAAGTCATTATCATCGTAATATTCACACTAGGTAACCCTCAAGGGAACATGAGGACAATTGAAGGGAAACTCAGCCAGAAACTTCTGGAAAGAAAACATATTACGGATACTGCCCCACCCCAAGTAAAATTAGTTCAGTTTCTCAATTTCCTTTCATTTACCTTAGAAGAGAAATTAATACTCCTCGCTAACCTGGAATCTTACCCTGTCACATTGCTCCCAGGTATAAACACTGCTGGTTATTAAGAAACAGTGGGAAATACAGCTGCCTGCTTTGACTGAAGCACTTGGTGTGTCCTTATTCATTCTCACTAGCAAAGGCATTTCAATAAAATTTTAGTTTTCATGTTTAATGATTTATCAGAAATTGAATATGTGTATGTATTTGAATTAGTAAACCCTAAGAACATGTATTTTAAAGCTGGTTTTGCAAGAGTAACAATATTTCACTGAGAATTGGAGGACATTTATGTTAGTTTAGTTATGAAATTTAATGGCAGAGTAGCATGATTTAATAGATAATAAGATGTTTGAATATGAGAATAAAAGTCTGCTTTTACTCTGGGTCTGGGAAAATGGCACAGTATTTAAATGTACTTTGTTTCAAAGAGCCGTCCTCTGTTTTATTCTCCGGTACTCACATAAAGCCAGATGCATAAAGTGGCACATGCATCTGGAATTAGTTTGCAATGGCAAAAGGCCCGTGTGTTTGCAGTACACACACCCTCTCTCTCTGCTCTCAAATAAATAAAATATTTTAAAAAGTATGTTGGGAAAAAAGCATTAGTAACTTTTAATAGGAAAATTAAACCATGTATTTATTGTTAGGCAGAATTTTGCTTGTTTAAAAAATGTGATTGGAATAAATATGCTATGTTACTTATACATATATTTAAATCAGTGATTAGAGAATCTATCGAATTTGATTGTAGAATAAATAATAGCCAGAGGTCTGAATGGAGACCTCAATGTCCCAGACTGGGTAACTTGTCTCAAAAGATAAATAGGTAGGGAGTTTAGTTGATGGTGAAACGGGAAAAGGAACTTGGATTTCAGTGTAGCCCTTGGGAAATTTGTGTCTAAGCACTGATCTCCGGATGACAATAGAAATCTTGAGTTTATATTGGGTGTTTAAGAAAGACATGAGTCTAACGGATGGTCGCCAGACACAGAATATTAGTAATGCCAAAGAAATTTACACATCCTTTTGGGAAGGTTACTGTGTTGCTTTAAGGACACTTATCTTTCCAGCTTGTGCTTTTAAAATTTGAGATAAATAAAGGGAAAGGACACTTCAGAAATGACGGGCCAGACAAACCAAATGGAGACCGGTCAAGAGATAGATTCTCCTTCAGTTACATGTTATATAATGAATAAGAAATAGAAGAAGGCAGGTTTAAACTAAGTGATGATATTAAATTTTCCCAATAGTTTCTTCCTGTGAAAACACATATTGAACAATCATACTGGGTTGGGAAGCAGGATCCATGGTTAAAAGGCTCTGACTTGCAAAGCGTTCTGGTCCAGTATTCACAGACACATAAAATCAGGTGCACAAAGTTCCAGAAGGGGCTCGAGTTCATTTGCAATGACACGAGGCCCTAGAGTGTCCATTCTCTCTCTCTCTCTCTCTCTCTCTCTGTCTCTCTCTCTCTCTTTCTCTCTCTCTCTTTCTCTTTCTCCCGATCTCTCTCTTCATCTCTCTCTCCCAGTCTCTCTCTGTCTCAAACACACATACAAACATAAAGATTCAATAATAAATAATAAAATAAATAAAAGATTGCCACAGTTCAGTCAACCATTCACACTGTTCTAGGATAAACAGCCGGCATTCATTCTCCTACGCACTGCATAGTTAAGTTAGCATTAGCAGCAATCACCTGTTTTCAACTTAATATACTTTCAGTTACTATAAACTGATTGACATGTAAACTCACCAGGAGCCTAGGTTCTGCATTAAAGCTTCCTTTGATGAACAATGTCACTAGCCATTGTAAGTGAGTAATGTGAATGATTTAGCTCATTTCCTATACAGGAGTTCTGTTCCTCTACTTACCTAATTGGCTAAAATTAGAATCATCCTACATAGGTTTTGTTTACAAACCTGTGCCTAATCTGGCATTCAAGACAGAAAATCTTATCTCATTGTCGATAACAATAGAAAATTTATTGTTTTAGTAGAAAACAATGAATTGCTTCTTAATTACAAAACAGGTTTTCAACATGGGTATTTATATATTCTTCAAATTCTGTGATATTTTGGATATCTGAGAAATGTGAGCCATGAAAATACTTGTAGACAATTTAACAGCAACCCAGGAAAGAATTATAAGAGTGAAAGAAAATGTAATTTTTCCAAAATGTTTAAAGTTATTAACCTCCTTCTCCCACAAAAAAAGAAATAAAAGAGCAAAAGATCTTTGACCAGCTAAGCATAGACCCTTTACAAGAAGGATGCTCAATATTTTAGAGTGGAAGATATTAGTTATTTCCAAATATATATTGAGGAAACTATGTAAAAAACTAACAGGCCAGGAAATGAAGTGTCTGGAATCCATAGTGACCATAGTGACTTCTTCAGATAGTCGTTCAACAGCTCATTTTAATGTACTCCTCAGAGTGACCTGAGGAGGATTCCAGATACTTAGAGTGTTAATCTGCATGATACTGTCCCGTTTCCACCATTGCAAATCCAGATACATGTATTTTGTTGTGTTTTTTTTCTGCATAGGATCAGTTTCTAGAAAATAGAGTGCTTATATTGTACACAATAAATACCAAGTTAAGTCAGAAAATTTGCAGCCATGATCCTTATGCTATGAAAGAATACACAAGAATTTTGTGATAGTTTAAATGTTAAATATCCCCATTAGACTCATGTGTTTGTGATGAAGCCACATTTTGATTTCCATCTTGTGAAACCGTATGTAGTGGCGACAGGCCTTGTGATTTCACAGTCAAGCACCCAGTGCTAGCTCGCACCTGCTCCCTCCCTTTTGAGATGTGGTAATTTGAGCCAGCTTGTCACTGTTGCTGTCCTTTCTCTGTCATCATGAAGTTTCTTCCCCTGGAGAAGTAAAATATTGGCCATTTTGTATCTTATGTCCTACAATATAGTTCAGGAATTCTTCGTATCCAATTGTTTAGCAAACTTCCATATCATTTTGCTACAGAAATGCAATATCCTGAATGTATGATCTATAACAAAGATAGTGATGTTCAGGTGAGATATATAAATAAAATCATATTCAAAAGATAAGAAATTCAGCATTGCTAAAAAAGCAACCATTTTACCGTGTCCCTGCTGTGGGGAAGACTGGTCATTATTTACTTCTTTATCTATTTATGAAAGAAAGAGAGACAGACACATAGATAAATAGACAGATAGATGATAAACAGATGATAGAGAATGAATGGGACTGCCATGGCCTCTAGCCACTGCAAGGGAACTCCAGAGGCATGCATCATATTGTGCATCTTGGTTGACCTGGTTACTGGTACTGAGGAATTGAACCAGGGTCCATGGGCTTTGCAGGCAAGACCTCAACTGCTGAGCCATCTCTCCAGCCCAAGCCTGATCATTATGAGGGCAAAGAATCAGTTCAGCAAAATTCATGTTTAAATTCTATTGAAGCCTCTTAGGATTGGGATCTGTTCGGACTGTAACTATAGAGTTGTTTTGAATCTTAGTCTCAGAAAATATGATACAAGGGAAACTAATCCTTAAGTGTGTGTTGGCACCAGTAGACATGCAGCACTCTTCTTAGACCTCCAAGTCATCTTTCTTGCATTTCTGGAAGTTCAGGTTAAAGTGTCTGAAAGCTGACATTCTCCTGAGGCCTCCCCCATGTTTCATCATATTGCCTTCTCTGTGCTTAATAATATGGATGGGTCTCTACTTGTCCCATTTTCTTCTTAGAGAAATGCCATTCAGATTGGATTAATGCCCAACTCAATGTTCACATTGATTTTTCAACCCTCTTTTAAGGGTCTATGCCCAAATGTAGTTCCATTCTGAGATACTGAAAGTAAACACTTCAAACACAATCTATGCTATTTGCAAAATGAAAATGCAAATGGTCTCCTCTATGTTCTTGGATATATCTTTCACCTATCATCATGGAGGACACCAGAACAGGATTTAGTGAATTAGTGTCAGCACCTTCAAGGGGCGTTTCATAGGAATTTTTTTCCTGAAGTAGTTGCCTCTGACATGCATATATATATATAATTTACATATTAATATGTGATATATTAATATATGATATATATATATAAAATTTAAAAGGTGGATAGAGAAAGTAAGATCTGAAAGCAGCCCTAACAACTTAATTGTTACAGATGTGAAGACAAGAGTAGGAACAACCCCCTCTCCGATACCAATACATAATATGTCAAGGGTGTTGGTGTAATGAATCTCCTTTTATCATATGCAATCTATAGTTTCCTCATTTCTGATCAAAACATTAAAAATATATGGTTTAACATTATATACAAGAATTTGTGCACTCCTTAAATTTTGAGGTATATTGGAATTTTGCTGAGTACTATCTAACTTCTAATCCCCAGCTAAGCCTGTTACATTTCAATTCAACATAAAGGTACATATTTACAATATTACAATTACTCTCATATTGCTGTATGCCATTTTCTTAAAATAGAATTCATAGTCTATAATGTAAGAGTCAAGTTATTTCTATAACATAGGGAAAAGGCTAAGAATAAAGGACATTATGAGAAATAAATTCTGTAGTTGCTATAAAATAAAGAAATTGAATGAAAAGTGCTGGGGTCTTGGTTCCACAATTTAAGGAATTAGCTTGCAAAGCCTACTGGCTCCAGTTTGATTCCCCAGTACCCTTGTAAAGCTAGATGCAAAAATGGTGCATTTTCCTGGAGATTGTCTACACCACTAGTGCCTACTCTGTCTCTTTTTCTCTTTTTCTCTCTATCTCCCAGTCTCAGCCTGTTTGCAAATAAATAAATAAAAATATTAATAATAATATTATAATGGCAGATGAAATGGATGTTCTCAATATTTCAGAATAAATGAGGTTTACTCATTATTATCAAGTTATAGCTGATATAATTAATTAGTAGTGCACTTAAAATATCTACAATACAATACAATCTGCCATAAACTTGCATTTTTTAGAGCAGAGTACAATCTTGTTTCTTACTTTTTTATAGCTGTATAAAATGAAACAAATGTGTACTAGTTGCATACTATAAATAAATACAGTGTGTGTACATGTGTGTATAGATATATGTATATGATTAATATATTTAGAAACTAAAATTCATAAATTTAGTTTTAATTATGTACTGATCTAATATGCCTAAAGAAGTTATTGAAAGTCATACTAATAAGTAAAGTATATTTTCTTCAATTCATATGTGGTAAAAAAATAATGAAGTGGCAGAAAAATTTATGCCTAAGTATATTTCAGATATTATGGTCTATATATCTGATAAATGTCTTCCTTTATAAACATTGTTGTCTTTTTTTACACATAGTATTTGAGAAATTCACTTAATGATTCAATTTTAAAATTTTAAAACAGAACTTAATGTCATGCCAACGCAGCCAGACTATTTATCCCCCAATAATGTGTTAAGGAGTTCTCAGTATGACCATCAATATTTATGAACTCATGAGTCTCCTCAAGTCCTCACTTCAATGTCAGGCTGAGCTCACAAAGGAATCTGGCAACCTCAAGACAACTTTGCAAAGAAAAACTTGAGAGTGATGAAATCCAGCCAGTGATCAGCTTTTGAATCACAACTTTCAATATACATAATTATTAGCTAAGGCAAGCCACAAAAAAATCTTAAAAATTAACTCTAAAATAAAAATAAAGGGACAGGAAATATATTTCACCTCATTGAGGGTAGTCATTAAAGAACATCATGCAATGTGACAGAGGGTGTGAGGGGGAGAGAAGAATGGAAGCCTGGATTATAATCCAACAAACATATCAGATGAATTCAAAATGCTTTGGAAATGATCCTACTGTTCTTGCATTTGTATTGATTTTTGTGGTGAATTATTTTGATACATTTCCATATGTTAAACCATCTCTGCAGCACTGGGATGAAGCCTACTTGGTCCAGGTGAATAATGTTATTGATGTGTTGTTGAATTTGTCTTGCAAGGATTTTGTTCTGGACTTCTGTATCTAAGCTCATCTGGGATATAGTTCTAAAGTTTTCCTTTGTTGTTGTATCTGTCTGGTTTTGGTATTAGGGTAATGCTAGCTTCATAGAAGGAATTGGGGAGCATTCCTTGTTCTCCGATTATGTGAAAAAAGCTTGAGAAATAGAGGTTTAAATTCTATTATGAAGGTTTGGTGGAATTTGGCTTAGAATCCAACAGGTCCTGAACTTTTCCTTTTGGGGAGGTTTTTGACTACATTTTTAATTTTGATGGATTTGCTTAGATTTATCTGCTCTGGAGGAGTTTTATTTTATTATACATGGCTAAATGTGTAATTTATATTTATTGGTAATAGAAATTCCATGATATGATATTTATTGAGTATATCTAAGATAGTTACAAAGTTTCTATGCTTGTCAATATTTAGTTTTGAATGAAATAGTTTTGTTTATGAAATATAGTTTGGTATTTATTAACAATGAAAATACTTCTTTAAGGGGCAAATTCACTTCCCTAAACCTGAGAAAATGTTTTACACATCTGACACAGGATCCTACCCAGGATAACACCTCAAACTACCTGAGAAAACCTTTTACATATCTGTAGGATCCTATCTATGATAAGCCCCTTTTGAAAAGGTCCCAGCCCAATCCACATTTATATGTCTCCCGATAGACTGTCACTTAGAGAGTCCCATAGCTAGGAAGAACTTTAACTGTGAATCCATATCACACCAAAAGTCCTTTAAATACCCTCTAAAAAGCTATCTACAGGGAACATGACTTCAGACTCTGGAGAAGTCTGTTTCCTCACTGCTGAATAAAAGCAGTCCTTGTCTGAGCGTGTCGAGTCCAGTGTATCTCTTGCCTTAAATTCCTTACACTTCTAAAAACTATTGCATCTATCTTAAATAGAAGGTTTTAGCATTCCATAAAAAGGCTATCTCTTTTTTCCATTCATGTGCAGTTTAAAGATATAAAAATAAATAAATGCATGAAATTATATGTTTCCTTACAGAAGCTAAATATTTAACCACAGTTCCAATTTTATTTATTTATTTATTTATTTATTTATTTACTTGTATGTTCATAAAGAATTTGCTATTTCTTTGTCTGGGAAATAGATCAGACACTAAAGTGCTTGCTTGCTTTGCACAGCATCGTGACCTGAGTTTGATTGCCAATACTAACATAAAAATGCCTGACTTGGTAGCATGTGTGTGGAATCCCAGAGCTGTGGAGGCAAAGGTTGGTAGCTCATTGGAACCCACTCAAAGTATCCAAATCAATTATCCAGTGAAAATCCCAGCCTCATGTACATTCAGAATTACAAGAACATGCATACACACTCACACATGAGAGGACTTGTCATAGTAACACACCACTGGGATGAATCTCCAAACCAGGCACAGTTTTGGGAGGAATGTATTTTTTTTCCGAGGTAGGGTCTCACTCTAGTCCAGGCTGACCTGGAATTCACTATGTAGTCTCAGGGTGGCCTTGAACTCATGGCAATCCTCCTATCTCTGCCTCCGGAGTGCTGGCATTAAAGGCATGTGCCACCATGCCCGGCTCTTGGGAGGAAAGTATTTATTAAAGAAACAGATACAGGGGAAGTTCGGTAATGAAGAAAAAGTTTGGCTCCTTTTCACAGGTCCAAGAAGAGAGAGAAACCCATCACCAGCACCTCCAAAGCAAGCAAGTGCACTGCACACTCCAACTTGCTAACAGCAGGAACTCCAGGCTTGAGCTCAGACTGCTTGTTGCATATGTATAGCTGGAATTTCAGAAACACCTTAGGACTGGACCCTAGGATCCAGCTAAGGTGACATACCCTACATTAAGGCAGCTGAATAAAAACTTTAATTAACTCTTGAATCTATTGGGGGAAATCCATTCAAACTACCACAGGATTTGTGCATTTATTAATCTTTACAAACCTCAATGGCACAAAATTTTCATGTTACCACTAACATAATGCAACAAAGTTACTTGAACATTCCCAGGTGTTCTTTCAATGCTCATTAAGTCTTTTTTTTAAAAAATATTTTATTTATTCATTGTTCAGCAGAAATATACAGAGAGAGAGAGAGAAACAGAGACAGAGACAGAGACAGAGACAGAGACAGAAAGAGACCAGGCACCAGGGCCAAAACCTTGTGGGTCTGGCTTATGTGGGTACTGGGGAATTGAACCCATGGCCTTAGGCACTTGAGACAAGTGCCTTAACCTCTGAGCCATCTCTGCAGCCCGTCATGAAGTCTTTTGCTCATTTCTGAATTGATTTTTCTTTTTCATCATTGACTTGCATAGACTATGCATTGTGTTGAAAACTCTTTTTTTATTTAAGCATATTTGTTAGTATATAAATATATATGTTAACATAGCCAGATGCTCAGCATCATGTGTATTTAGAGAAAACCCCTTAAAACAAGGATGTCACACCCCCCTTATGCATTAAATATTCTCCCCCACCATGGCTCTTACAATCTTTCCACCATCTCTTCCACAAATTTCCGTGTTTCAAGGTTGGTAAGATTTACGTTTGCACAATTGTTTAGTTCTTAAGAGACTCAGGATTTGTTTTTTCATCTATGGAAGGATAAAAGAGATAGAAAACTCTTTATTAAGGTTTAGATGTCTTCACATTTTCTCCAAATCTGTGATTTGACTATCAATTTTTATAAATATTTCATTGTTAGCATGTTTTCATTTGTTTAGCTTCTTTTATAACCTAATTTATACAATACTGTTTTCCTTTGAACAACATAAACTGGTAGAATTTCACCTAGACTATCGATAATTATTTCATATTTGATAATTCACCTGAAACTACCTTTAAATATATGTGTTAAGGATTGAAATACTTATTTAAATACAGAAATGCCCATCTTTAAAAGACATAAGTTATGGAAATACTTGTTTGGTTTTATTGGTATTTAAAATGTATTTTGTACTATTTTGAGATTACCTATGTGGAGAATTTTTTATAGTTTTGTTTTATATTTTATTCATTTTTATTTTGGTTAAAGTTGCTTCTTTTTCATGGGCTCCTATAGTAAATCTCTAACTGTGCTGTACATATCTCTGCTATTCTTTCTTTTTATTTTTTAAATTATATTAATTATCAATAATTAGTTACATTGTAAGGACACATCTTGTGATGGTACCCCCATTTCCCTCCTTTCTGTCTCCAACCCACTGGGAGCCCTTCTCGGTGGGCATATTGGATCAGTCCATGGGGCAGGGGTTTATGAATTGCACAAGAGCAAGAGATAGCCAGTTTTTCCCCCTATTCTTTTGTCCACACAGGTGAATGTTATCTTGAATTCCTGCAGAATCCTTTCTTGTCAAGGCAGATGCAGCTTCACTGCTTTCATGTGAATGGGGCAAGAGCTCAAAGGGAGGCAGTTTCTATTTAGTTTATATGTTCCAACTGTAAAAAGAGTTGAAAGCTTGCAGCAACGGGTAATGATTCTAATTGTGGTCTTGATGCTCATTCTGTCAGCAATTGAGCATTTAATCCATGCTATAATAAAGGTGGGATCTTTTATAATGTGTTTAATTCATGAGGCCTCTTATCTCATAAATTGTTATACATCATTTTGAATAGGATTAAGAAATGGAGTTTTGAACTTTTGTGTCCTTTACACC
Source organism: Zapus hudsonius (assembly GCA_004024765.1). Taxonomy (NCBI): domain Eukaryota; kingdom Metazoa; phylum Chordata; class Mammalia; order Rodentia; family Dipodidae; genus Zapus; species Zapus hudsonius. Next base: position 33,101 of record PVHP010009419.1, on the reverse strand, counting down.
CCTTCTGAAATGTGAGCCATTAGCATTTACTCTTCATTATTGAGTGGTACAAAAAGGGCCACATTAAAAGATTAGGTAGAGTCCCCACTAAACCTTTTATTATCATAGCATTCAAATCTCGGTTTCCAGAGCTGAAAAAACATCAAGTATTGACTCCATAAGTTACCCACTCACTAGCGTTTTCATAGCAGCACAAACAGATTAGCATTTCTACCTAATTTGAATAATACATGGTGTTTGATTTTGTGGCGGTGTCATTCTTGAATAGCATGAAATAGTCTGGAGGAAGACACTCACTCAGAAACCTACATTGTCCAATGTATGTCAAATTAAAATCCCTCATCTTTTTCTGGGGTTGCTAGTAGCTCTCAAGAGGATAGGCTGAGCAATATTTTCAAATTTAGTGTTCCAAACTTTATGACAGAATTTGACAAAGTATATTTAATTTGGGGGTTGAACTGCCTGAAAGATGTGGCTTGTCAAAAAAAAAGTTAATGGATTTAAAGATTCAGTGCCAAGATGAGAAACTGAATTTATCTTTAAGTGTGAATGCTTGCTAGCGTAGAGTGTATTTATGGCATGCAAATCAAGAATGGAATATATCCTCACATCAGAAATTTGACACAGAAAAGCCTATTATAGATAGTATTGCTACAAAATGAGCATTGCTACTTTTTAAAACCTGTCTTTGGTGATGATGTATGGTTAAGTATGTGTGGTTCATCTCAAGGACAGTGTGGAGGATCTTGTGTCTTTTAACTGAAGGAGGCCAAAGATGATGCTATTTTTTTTGTTTGTTTGTATTTTTGTTGTTGTTGTTTTCAAATTCAGTTCTCCTTTAGTGCATACCTCTGAATCAAACTTCCTATGGTGAGATTAGGGGTTGATAGGGCTTTAAAATCACACTATTATGTCAAAGGAGTCTTATTATTGTTATAGATTAGAGTACTACATCTTTTTTCTTTGAATAAAATAAAAAAAAAAAAAAACATAAATTTCACTGAGATAGTTGGCCTGATTCAAGGGTTACTGATTGTAAACCACAATGTTCTGCTTGGTTCACCCCAAAGGGAGAAATGAAGGTCAGGTCATAAGTTTCCATGGATATCCATATATTTTGATAGGTATATAAGTAGTGTATATGTTTTAATTGTTTATTTGAAAACTCATCATCATTAATATATTTATGTAGTGTTCCTTAATACACAGCCATATTATCTATATATTAGTCTTTTATTTATTTATTTATTTATTTATTTAATATTTATTTGCTTAATTAAGAGAGGAGAGGGGGGGGGATGGGCACTCCAGATGCATGAGCCATCTATTTCATCTAGCTTTATGTTGGTACTCGAGAATGGAACCAGGGTCCTTAGGGTTTGTGTGAAAGCACATTAACCCCTGAGCCATCTCTCCAGCCCCTATATACTATGATTAAAAATGTTAAAACAGTTAAACCAACATTATTGCCTGGTTATTAAAGATATTGGGAGAGGTGAATATTAGTAATATTGGAAATAATTATTGCTACTTCTGGCTAAGAGGGCTATATCTTGTTAATACATTATACTTCTAACAATTGGGTTTGTTAGCTTATGTTATAAATTTCAAGGACACTCACTTAAAAATTGAATTTTCAAGTATTGATGTTTAACAGAAACACTATTTCTGGATTATCCCTCAATGATTAGGATAAAGCCATTGGCTTTGTTGATGCAGTTGAGTTGAAACAGTGTGTTTTCTCAAACATTTCATTATGTGGAATGAGAATGATCAAGTATTATCCAACTCAACAAAATCTTTTTCTTTCAGAACATATCAATTAAAATGGAACTTTCACCCAACATTTTAACTGATAAATGACATGCTAATAAGGACATTCTCACTTTATTGATTGACATTTATTTTTGTAAAATATATTAGACCAAATATCTTTACATAAGGCGATTCTTATAGACAATGAAATCAGATATAGTTAAGGAAACTGAGATATAAAACAGTGTTTTACAGTTTCAAAAAGTATAGAGGAAAATGAATGAAAATTTCCCATTTCCTCTGAGAGCCTTATTGAAAAGTTGTAGAAATTCAGGAGGTTGGTGTGTAGGACAGACACCTTCCTGTTCAACAAGTATTTGAGCAAATGGGATTTGCCAAACAGTAAAGAAATGTATACATGTGTATGTTTGGGAAAAACATAATTTTCCTAGAAAAATGGCTCAAGTTTTAGTTGTGAAAATTAACTGGAACATATTTACTAAAAGTTTGAAGAGCAATGTTATGGATATAGAAATTCAATTACAGAAGAATCTCTTCTTGAGCTCCTAATCTTTATCTTCATAAACAGAGTGAAGCTCCATGAGAATATTAATATAAACATAACTAGTGTAAACATATTAATATGACCACCAAAGCAACCTAGATCTTACATGAAATTTGAAGTCTATTTCTCTTTTTCTTCCCCCAAGGTGGCTAATCATTGTGCCTTAGTTTGCTCGATGTGTTTAAGTTTCATTGGATTTTCAGCCTGGGCCTCGAAAGTTTTTACAACTTGATGAAATGCCACTCTGAGAACTGCGTTATATATGCTGTTTCATTAAGGAGAAGGTGGAGGAGGGACAGAATCAAATGATCTAGTTAAAGCTTGCTCTTAGCTGACTCATGAGATATATGTGGCCAAATGAGCAGATCTAAGTGAAAGTATCCAAGAAAAAGTCAATAAATCTTTAAAATCATGTGAAAAAATATATTATTTCAGTGCTTGAAATATTTGAAATTATTTATTAGCAACTATTGGTAACAGAAGCCATCCTTACAGAAGAGCTAAGAACATTGAGAAAATAGCAATGAAAATTGTGTTTATGAAAGTTGTCATCTGAGCTATATTTCATCATTTCTCTTTATTTCTTTTTAGTTTTTTAGAAGTTACTTGAGGGAGTGAATGAATTTGATAATTTACTAGCCTTTGTATTTCATAAAACAACATGAAATTATTGAATATTAGACATCATAATTTACAGTTTAAGTAATTCAAGATCATTTTGAAAATATGGATATCTATTTTAATAAGAAATTGAAGTGTTTTTTAACAAACAGTAATTGTGTGTCTTTACTAATAAGTAGACTCTAAAACTGCATAAATAGGTATTTTTGCCATTGTGTGAACACCTGTGGGAATATGCACAACAAAGATTGAATAGGCTATTGACTCACTGTGAGAACTTGATGAATAAAGAGGAAAGATGAAGAGAGTGTTTGGTACTACATACAATCATATAGTAAACTTTGCTTTTTTTAAAGGAAGATTACCATCAAATGTAGCCATTGGCAGTATAGCATTATACATAAGCTACTTAAATATAATCTTTATTAATATAATTTTACCTAATAAGATTACTAACCTATGACTAGTAGCAAAATAGGCTAGAACATCTCAAAGGGAATGCTGAACTACAAGGTCCTGACTACTATGCTTTCACCAGAAAACAGGAGTTGTACACTTGTGCATTATCTGATGAGATCAACACCAAGTATATATTCTATCTTTGATTGAAACCTTGTTATCTTGCATATGAGTTCATGACTCTCTGTGGAAAATTGCAGAGCTGTGCCCTATATGTGAAAATTTAATTATTTTGTCCTCTTTGATTTCTAATCTAGACTCACAATAATACCAGAGAAACTAGATATTTTCATCAAGAAATGCTAAAAATTCAATTTCAGATCATGCTAACCTTCTGTCACTTTAGTTTGAATGATATGCAATTAAATATATGTATAATGTATAAAATATGAAAAAAATATTATAATGGGAATTTTCTGAGTGACATGAATAACATAAACAGCATACTGGGAAATTTGACTCTGTCATTTATGCTATCATTATATGAATTATGCTTTATTCAGTATTTATTCATTTGGCATGAGTTAGAAAAATGTTCAATAATAAAATCATGAAAATGGGTTAAATACATTTCATAACCAGCATAATTATTTAGAACACTTATAAAAATGTAATGTTTACTAAGAGCCTGAAACATCACCTGCATGAATTCACTGTGTATCCAGCATGATTAGCTAGGTTTTTAAATAACTGCTTGCCAGGGCTCTAGCAATGAAACTTTCTCATAACATTGTTGAAATTCATTTCTCCAGTGCATTGACAAAAATGTAGAAGTCATTTAATTACCCAGAATATTAAAATGATATGTATCCTTGTGTTTAGAAATCAGAACACAAGGAGAATTTCTTGGTAATGACAAACATTTAAAACATATTTAGTTAACTAACTCATACTAATGAGCTGGCGTTAAATGCACTTGCAAGGATCTTACTAAGCAATGGCTTTGTTTTAACTATTCTCCTCCAGAGAAATTCCATTTGTCTCTGGCTGGGACAAAAGGAAATTTTTTAAAACTTTTAAAATGGATAATTATTTGTTTTACATTTTTATTTCTGCTGGTGTGCTTATATATGTGCCTATACATAAATTTCACATATACAAAATTTACATAAAAATTCTGGAAGTCTCATTTAGTGTTTTATTACCTAGTATTCCTTTTCTTACTGATTTTTTATCATTCTTTATATAGAAATACACAAATAAATGCATATATAAGTATATATACATATATTCACATGTAGGTGCATATACATAAATTTTATATTTATATATCTGTGTTTGAATATACACACTTATATTTACACATATATAAATATAATATATTTATAAATATATATATACAAATATATAATATACATATACACATAGATGTGTACACACATATAGATGAGCTAGCTAGCTATCTAGATAGATAGATAGATGATAGATACACTGAATTTATGTACATGCTTTGCTTTTCTGAGGGTTAGGAATGATAAAACAAAAATGTTTATAATAAAGCTACATATAGGTATCATGTTATTTGAGTAAGATTTTGGAAGTCTCCAAATGGATATAAAATTCAAGTTGCTGTGAGGTGTAAGCTGTTGGTATGTTGTATTAATTTATTTTGGTGTCATATAAAATATATAAAAATTTGGTCTTATTTCCAAGAATAAACAATATCATAGTTTTTCACACTTATGACATATAAAGCAAATGCTTTAAAATATTTTTGTTTCATAATTTAAACACAACTACACATAAAAGTGGTGACTAATAAAAGAGAAATGAAGCAGTAAACATACACTTTGCTACCTTCTTACCGCAATGTGAGAGGAATATTCCAAGCTAACCGGACTCACTAATTAGAAAAGGAAAGTTGAGGCAACATTTGCAGCATAATTTAAATGAACAATTTGAATTTAAATAAAAATACAAAATACTTACCAAATGTCTCATACATATGAACGACTATACACTTAATCCAAAATAAATGTTTTTAAAAATGATTGGAATAGATTAATGAGTGGGATTATTGTGAAAATAGATCAGTAGTAAAAATTTTATAATGTAGATTAAACAAAAAGTGTAAGCACTAAAACCATTGAGCAATTCTTTTATGAGTTAACATTGAATATATTTAATCCAATAAACCTTATTATAAAATTTACATTAATGCCAGCTATAATGATGACATGATTAATTTGCACAACATCAAGATATTTCTAACTAATAAAACATTGGCTTGAACAAAAAAACAGTTTCTAATATGGAAAGGCAATTCAGCAATGAGTTAAGTAATATCACATCATAGAATTAGATGTTAAAATTATGATAATATAACCAATAATATAATAATGATGGAAGAAGTTATAGAACTGTAAGGCTGAGAAGACAAAACACATTGAAGAACACCACCTGGAACATCTCATGTCAATGACTACAATTGCAGTTCCGTGAAATTTTTATGATCTTGAACCCCTAACAGGAAGACAGATGGAGGAAATGATGATGGGCAAATTTCCTACTTGAATCAGATAAGTTCAATAATGATATTGGATTTCGAACGTACACAAGCACCCTCTATATCTGGCAGAGGCAGGCTTTACAGCTCTTCATGGTAACTGCTCTGATTTTGTGTGTCATTCCATCTCACTTTTCACATGTTCACAGGATGCAATAATTTTGAAATAAAAGAAAACATTTTTAAGTACACAGTTAGATGTAAACAATAATTGGTAATATGTTTTAATTACATTTTGCTCCATTTATAGATGCTCTTGCAATCAAGAAGAGCGAATACTTGGATACAAATACGAACATAAGCACTAAAATATTGAGAGTCTAATCAAATAGAAACTTTCTTTAAATGTTAATATTTCTAACAGATTATTCTGTTTAAAACACTTTAGTTGAAAATTTAGAGCAAAATCCATTGAAAATATCATCACATGTAAATATTCCCAAACGTAACTCTGAAGGAATTTCAGCAAAGCTAGTCTTTGGAAAAATGTTTCTTCTGGCTATGCATGATGGCTGAAGGAGCACAGGGTATCCACACCCATTCCCCACAGTCAGGGAAACCAAATGTCATAAAACATGGCACTTAATGCAGTATAAATTGTGAATTGTTATTCTTTACTTAACTTGAAGGTCTTATGTATTTTTACAGGCTAATTTCAGTCATACAGGGAACCAATTTAAATAAAAACACGTTGTGCCTAATTGAGCAGCTAATTATATGAAAATGGCTGTCAGTCAAGCAATAGTAATTGGACGTTTTCTAAATAAACAATGGTTTAGTGAATTTCATTATATTTTTTTCACATTGTCTTTGGAAACAATTCTGTAAATGCTTTTCTTTATATATATTCAAAAATGCATTCATTATATTCTATGAATGGTAAAATTAACACCCACATATTTTTTGACTTTCATTACACAAAATATGAATATAAAAACAAATATCTTTAAAGGAACATTTCTTTCTTACTCAAACACTTGATAGTATTCTAACATAGTATGAAACCAAAGTGGATACCTTTACAATTCTAACCATGTCCTTTTTATCAAAAACTTTACACACACACACACACACAGACATATATATATATATATATATATATATATATATATATATATATATATATTTAATTAATATAATTATATATACATATAATTACAAATATTTATGTAATTATTGGAACTACACAAATATTTTGATGGTTTAGTTCTTTTGTCAACTTAATGAGATTATGAACACAAAGATATTCCTCTCAGATGATTCTATAATGGTGCTTCCAGGAAGTATTCACTGAAGGTGGCATAGTTGTTTGACTCTCAGCATGGATATTTGATGGAGTGATATGGGTTGCAGTAGAAATTCCAGGATTTTGGATTTGCCAGGACTATAGAACAGCATCCAAGGAGAGATGCAGGCTTATAATGAAGTTTTCCCCAGGCTGAACATTTCAGCTGGAGGGGAAGAATTGGAGTCCTTGGAGACTTCATCATCGGTTACAGATGTTTGACTTGGAGCTACAGGATTTGATGTTTGCTTGGTTTATTTTAGATCTTGCTTGGTTTATTCTTTCCTTGCTATATATATATATATATATATATATATATATATATATTCTGAAAATGTTTTGGCAAGACATAATATCATTAGTAGCATAATATGTTTAAGTAAATAAAATTACTTTTCTACCTGTATGTTAATTTCCCATATTAGCATGCTAGGGCCTGCCAATAGACAGGAGACCAGATCAGTCTATGGTGAGCTTTGGGTGCTCTTCTGAGGACAGTTCTAAGTGCTCAAATTGAAGATACATAGATTTTCATGTTTAATGCTATGTATATATATAGCATTAAACATGAATATATATATATATGGAACATTTTTACATTTACCTCATACTAAGAAGATTCCAGTTCAATATGTATTGGGAAATCAGAAATACAATTTGTGAACATATTAAGCCTTTTTCATTTCTACCGTCCAAATACCTGGTACCAATAAAGCAGGTCTTTGACATGATATATCCAGGACAGGAAACCATACTGCAACAAATCATCAATGAACACAAGAGTACATTATAATCACAATTCACAGAAATTTAAAACAAACAATAGTCTGAAGTAAAAATTCAGTAGTGTCCAGATCCCCTTGCAATTGAAAGGAATGTTTTGAAGAATGTGTAGGAAATTCAATTAAAAGTTTTCTTTACCTGGAAAGGTATGCGTTTAAAGGAATCGATCTATGTTGACCTATAGGAAGTAACTAAAGACTATATTCAATAGGAAAAAAAGATGTAATGATATTGTAATCTGGGTACGTCTGTAAAGATTTTAAAATGAGAACAAAAGTGTTCTTTGTGAAGATATGTATATCACACAGTTGTCACTCGATAGGAAACTACTATCGACGTAGTGAAAAGTCTCCTGGATCTTTAAAAGTCATCTTCCACTGTGCATCTGAACCCATTTTATTTTGATATCAGGGATGAGAGCACGATGGATCTAGTGTCTGAAACAAATGGGGATCGGTTCTCAACAAATTGCAAAGATGAGCATTAACAAGCTGGTATGGCTACCTTTCTTGGTGACTAGTGAGCCAACAACCAGCCAGGGACTTTATTGGAATAGAGTGTGCGCTAAAGGTTCATGGATCAGAACCTTGCTTTTCCATATGGTACTGTTTCAGAAGTCAATCTTTAATGGGTAGGAAAAATGAAATGTAGTGATGTTTGAGACAGACCCCAAACTCAGAAAAAGTTGATGTGATTGCTTAAGCATACTAGTTATTCAAGCGGGTTGTTATGAGGGTTACCCTGGTATCTTCCCATCATTTCCTTCTGCATGCAATCTGGCCATGCCATCTACCATGAGCTCCTCTGATACTTCAATGCTCACATGATGGAAGCCGCATGGAAGTGCTTCTCAGGGACAAATTAGCACCGCTGGAATCATGCACTTATCTCTCTCAATTTGATATTTACATATTTGTTGATGTATTAATCATAACAAGTTCATATTGATATTATTTATATATGGTGCCATAATACATACAAAATATGCACAATGCCATATTTACTATACACATTTTGTTACAATACATGAGGTAGTACATGTATAGGAGCATACATAAGCATATTCATCATAAATTAGTCATAGACATTTTTGTGAGTGGTTATACTTTCCAAGGATATTATAAAAGATCACAATAACTGAAGAGTGCTAGGCAGGTGAGTTTCTCTTATTCTTAATAATGGATAAAATCATATTAAACTATAAACAATTAAATGAATACAAACTGTCCTGTTTGTAATAAAGGCACCAAGCAGAATATAAAAATCACCATTTCTATAAGAAGAATTTACTTGTTTTAGTAAAATGATTATTAAAAACAAACATAAGTATCCTATTTCATTGTCATGTTCTTTGCCGGCATGAAGCGTACTGTAACAAAGTGAATTCTTACCTAACTTTAGAAGCTGATCTCATTTTCCATTTACTTAGTAGCCTGCATTTCACATTGTTCTACAAATTGTTTTTGGGTGGCCAAAATAAAACATTATATTTCTGTCCTAAAAGCCATTTGAAAATATATTGCCTAAATAAAAGAATAAATAAGAAACTGGTCCATAGCAGAATTTTGCAATGTAATGCAAAATTAATTAACTTTTATGAATTGGTGATATTTTAATAAATAATAGTGAACAAAAATCTAACTGATATGTGAGTCAAAAGACCAATAAAGTTCTTTGAAAAAAAAAGGCAAAAAGAAAGATACTCCCTTTCTTAAAAATAAGAGACCGTCGTGTCAATCAGTGCTTGAAAAACTGATAATAGATTTACCAAAGAGGTTTTCTTTTGTTTTAATTGAGAATGTTATTATATGGACATATTGAAAAATGACCATATTACCATCAGACTTATGTTCCCTTCTCCTCACAACCCCACTCCACTTGAGGGCCCTTCTCAGAGGGGTTAAAGACTGTGGTGTCGTGAATGCATCAGTCAGCCTCTGTGCAGTGTTCAATGCCTCTGAGTATACCTTCCCACACTGGAACTCCTCCATGCTTCCTTTTTCCTCTCCTGAGCTTAGAAGAGCATGTTTGATGTCTCCTTTAGTGTTGAGCTCTCAGCAGCTCAGAGTGTCTGCTATGATGGATGTCGAGTCTCCTCAGTGTCTGTGCCATTCTTCCTGCATTACAACACAGATATTTAATCTTCTCTGTAGTGTTTTCTACATGCTGGCAGGTGTAATAGAGATGACTTGTTTCCCGCTAGGCACTTTATTTTCTTTTCATAAGGATGGGTCATGGGTCTTCCCAGTATTTGCAAACATCTGTAAAAAGGAGTGAGGACAGCATGGATCAAAGGGGTTCGAGATAGATATTTCTAGGACATTTTGATGGACATAACCTCTCTTTTTAGCCAAAGAATAATGGAAATTTCCCTGTAAGGTTTATGACCTTCTTATCCATAGACTTCTGACTTGGTTTTCAGTATCAGATTAAAATTCCTGCAGGTTTACTTGGAATTCACTATATACTGTCAGGCTGGCCTCAAACTCATGGTGATCATTATACCTCTGCCTCCTGAATGCTGAGATTGAGATTAAAGGCATCTGCCTCCATTCCTGGCCCAGTTGTTTTCTTTTTCTTTTTTTTTTTTTTTTTTTTTTTGGTTTTTCAAGGTAGGGTCTCACTGTAGCCCAGGCTGACCTGGAATTCACTATGTAGTCTCAAGGTGGCCTTGAACTCAAAGCAATCCTCCTACCTCTGAGGCTTGTGCCACCACGCCTGGCTTTCAGCTGTTTTCTTGAACCTCAAATTAAAACATACAATCTGTATTAGGTTTTCAACTTACTCAGTAAAGCAAATTTGTAGAAATTTCTGCCTATAATAAAAACAGAATATTTAATTGCGTTGTAACTTTCCATTACAAAATTATTGTTCCTAATTTCAGATATAAGTGGGAAAAGTAATGGGTTCCAACTTTATCCAAAAGAGATGGACATTCTTGGTTAGTTCCTAACTTTTGGATCTAGAAGTAATTTTAATATATAGAAGTCTTTAATATAAATGTAAATTATTTAAATATGTTTTCTAAAATATCTAAATATTTCAGGACCTAGATGCAATATCATAGTTTACATTGGACTATGCCTCTCTATAAAATTCTAAATAAACTAAAAATTTAAATAATTAATTTACTCTCTTATCTTAAGTAATAACTATATTTTTGTGTTCTTAGTAGCTAATTATTTATTGACCTCCTACTTTCCAACTGCTAAAAATATCTTATGGCTTTAGAATAATTGCATATCCTTTTTTTCAGTACAAACAACAATTACACATATTTTCAAAAATAAACTTCAGAGTGAGCCCAAAAGGTTGAACACTTTTCAAATATTTGAAATATCAAAAATATTATTGTTTCATTCATTTCTGGCTTTCAGTCCAGAAGGACCTCATATCTGCTTCTCTAATCTGAGGAAGAAAAGACAAAAGGGGAGTAGGTACAATCGGGTGTGGGTGCTGCCAAAGGCAGGGTCAACTTTCAGTACTGTTGTTGTTTTTAATCCTCAGTAGAATTCAGGAAGCAATACAAAATTATTAGAAAAAATGAAGATATTTGGAAATGTCAAGAACACTAAGATTAGACCATGTCTGAAGAAGTAATATAAGTGCAAATTAAAATATGTGTTAATGACTAAGGGCATAATAATAAAAGCTGTATACTGTTCCATTGGTCTGTCTGTTTTTATGCAAGTAACAAGCTTTTTTTTTTTGTTACTATGGCTTTGTAGTATATCTTTGGATAGGGAATGGTGATACCTCCTGAGGAGGTTTTTTTTTTTTTACTAAGGATAGATTTGGTTATCTGAGGCCTTTTGAAATTACAAATAAAATTTGAGATTATGTTTTCTATATCTTTAAAGAATGAAGCTGAAATTTTTTCATTGGCATAGCATTGAATCTGTATATTGCTTTTGGAAGAATTGCCATTTTTGCAATATTAATTCTACCTCTCCAGAATCATGGAAGATCCTTCCATCTTTTCATATCCCCCTCTATTTCCTTCTTGAGCTTTTTTTATGTTTTAATTATGAAAGTCTTTCTCATCCTTGGTTAGTGTTATTCTAAGGTATTTTTTTTATTTTTTTGAGGCTATTGAAAATGAGACAATCCCTCTGATTTCATTTTCTGCATGCAAGCCATTTGCATACAGGAAGGCTATTGATTTTGGGGAGTTATTTTGTATCCTGCCACTTTGCTGAATGAATTTATCTCCCTCAGGAGTTTACTAGTACTATTCTTGGGTCTCATATATAGGATCACGTCATGGGCAAAAAGGGATAGTTTCACTTCTTCCTTTCCAATTTGTATCCAATTTATGAATTTTTCCTGTCTTATTGCTTGGGCTAGAATTTCAAGGATTATGTTGAAGAGCAGTGGTGAGAGTGGTTGCCCCTGTCTTGTTCCTGATTCTAGTGGGGACTCCCGGAGTCTTTACCCATTGAGTCTGAATAAAGTGGGAGAAAGCCTAACCCCAAGACAAATTGCTCTGGTCTATAACTCCCTGGCCCAGTAAATTGGTACTTCCCACACTGAGTTGTTGATTGAAGAGACCCATGAGGTTCCAAGAACAAGACAGGTTTATACTAAAGGTCTTAAGTACCTGCCAAAGGCTAAAGGTAAGATTCTAATGCTGAAGATACCACCAACTAATCACAATACCAAGAAACCCTACTGGATCCAGAAATGTAACCAGACCCAAACTGGTAGCCAGTGTTGTTCTGAAAGGTGTTTCATGAGCTGCCAGGGGAAACTGGCCAATGATATTCAAAGAAAGCATAGGTCATTGATATAAAACACTGACTGAGGTTATAAGAATAATGAGAAGTGGCACTTAACCTAGGTTAGTAATTAATGGCTTACTGATTGGCTTAGAGATCTGCTCAGTGGCAAGGAACCCTTAACAGGAACTGGGATCCAAGGCCTGACCTATGAAAGGATAATGGAGACAGACACCAACGATACCCAACACAATCCAAAGCAGAAGTCCAGAGACTCTTAAAAATCTCAACAATAAAACAGACTTAAAACTCACCTACCCTATCAAATGTGTAGTGAGTCATGTTTTTAATACATGCACAGTAGCTGCTTTATGAAATTTAATAGAGAATTTACAATTAAACCTCAAAATCTGTAGTCATTTGATGTATGTCGTATCTCCCATAAATAGTTTTGTCACTTTTTTGTCATCTTTACAACTGAAGAAGTTGTCTTTAGGGAGTTTATGGAGTGCATTTTACCACATTATCCAAGGTACTACTACAGAACTCCCAGAAGGACCTATGGACATTTACAATATTTAGTTATTATAACTGAGACCACAAAATATTTTATGGTCTCTTCAACACTTTATAAAGTAGCATGCAAAGGAGCACACATGTTAAAAGAAATCTCAAAAAGAGAATCTTTACACTTAAATAGGCTAAAAAAACTATTCCTGGAATAATTATTTTAAAAAAGTGTTTTATTTGTCCTCAGGTGTGATATTTTCCCAATAGTCTCTGAAGCCTGTAGTTACACGGAATTATTGATACTCTCTGTGTTTCAAAAATCATATAATTATCATCTGCTTTCAATATCTTGTTGTAAACAGATCAACCTATTTAAACTTTATAAATTATGTAAGAGCATCTTAGAAGTATCAGTAGAAGCAAATGTGGCCTGTGGATCATTTGTTTTAATGGATTTGATCATCAAGATATATAGAGAAATTACATCACCAAATACTCTAAATAGAATATATTTTTGAATGAGGAAAATGCAAAATACATTAGCAGTGTTTCATAGCATTAACTGCGGAAACATAGCAAACAAGGCAACCCCATTATGCAATCACCACAAAATTGAATGTAGATTTATATGCAGAAATGACATGAGACTCTGAGTAAGGAAATGAAAACAAAGAATATGGATTAATAAAATATCCTCATATTACAGACTGCTTTTAATAATGGGCTCTCACTAGCCCTCATTTAAAAAATTAAAATCAGTTGGCAAGTATTGAATAGTGTTGCCTGCATCCATGACAAGGGACCAGAGAAGAATTATCAGATAATTGATATTATAATTGGGAAAGGGAAAAATCTTCTGAAATGTCATCTGGGATTCTGTGCACAGAGTGAAAGGTAGATAACATCCTATGAATAAGAAAAAAAAGTAATTAAATTATGTCAACTCTCCAGTAGATCAATGGTTATTCCTGTGGGGTAAATACGATGACCACTGAAGAGAAATGATCAAAACTATGTCAACATAAGTAGAGCACCTTTGTATATATTGAATAAAAATAACTTTTATCACAATTGCTTCCTTCATTCAGTTTCATGGACTGGCCTCATGGACTTTCCCTTTCTTGAAGCTATAATTTTAAAGTAATTGAAAGAAGAAAATATGGTGACAAAAATGTCAGCTGAATTTAATAAACCCGCATTTTTCTAGAAAAAAAGTAACTGGAAACATTTAGGAATATCAAAAATCTCCCTGGTATTTAACTATCTAGCCAGTATATCATATTGCTAGACAAGTTTTCTTCTCAAGCCACACTAACTGACAATGTGAAGCTTATCACAAACCTTAGTGTCTTTTCAATATTATCACCTCAATAAGCTACTGCTAAAAGTCAACCAGCATTATATCATAACTGTTTATGTATTGGCCTATTGCCAATGCTACATTTATGACTGAGACATTGTTATAACTTATAAGATTTTCTTATAAGCTATCGAATATAGAAAAAAAAATCTTATAGATTTTCTTCCTTTAGCCAAGATGCCCTTCTGTGAGTTTCTTGAAGGTAACAGCAGAAAGACTTGCAAAATAGGAAAAGAAATTCATTTGTGTTAAAATCCAAGAGTTATGAGCGAGAGATGGATTTCAAAGAACAGAAACTTTTAGTAAAAAGGAGAAAATATCTCTTAAAAAGACCTAATATTTTCTTCTTAAACATTCGTTATCATTAGCTATTCCTCTTTGCACTAAAATAATTCAATAGTATGCCAATATGAAGCTTTCAATATTTTATTACACTTTCCTTTTCTCTGATTTCTTCAGCCTTTGAAGATAAAAGAAGTATTTTAATTAGGATGCAATGGGAATAAGTTCAGAATTAGCACATGTTGGTGTTCAATAAATGCAGTTTTAATTATAAACTTTTTCCTGTTTATCTCACAGATTCAAGAAAAACATCAGAGAAAAAATAAATATTTCTTATCATATCATATGTAATGTTATAATGTCTGGAAATTCATTTTGTCTTGAATATATCTGACTGTTTTAACTCCAAATATTGAATTATTTTCCTAGATGTTTAGAAGTGAAAGAAGATAGAATTAGAAAATTTACTATATGACTTTATGAGAGAAAGTATGTTATCTGAATTGGGAAACCTTTCAAGAAAATACTCACTACTGTAGACACAGTCCTTGTTAGAGAGAACCTGACTATCAACGTGGTAGATAGAGCTCATAATCTATAATTGAGTCTGTGTATCTAATGACTTAAAGTTGTCTCTGATGGTTATCTGAACCTTAAGATGTAGAAAACCCTTTTCTCAATCATTATTCAGAGAGAAATAAAGTGAAGTCGAGCATTTCCAATAATTTCAAAATAATTCAATGAATAATTTTTTCCATAATATTTAAAGACACATTTGAGTTTAATGTCTGTAGAATCATTTTTATGTGTTAGGACATATATATCCCATTATGCCAACTTAAATTTCTGGATATTTTTTGTAAAAAAAATGCATGTTCATTTTCTATATATTCTCATTTTCAATACATGCCAAGAATTAGGTTGTTATGAATCGTCATTTCATTATTTTTACATTCAGCTCTATCTATATTTGTGGTATTTATTATTAATTTTATTCATAATGATACAACTTACACACCACTTAAGAAATGTAGAGATTTGATCAGCCACGACAAATTAGATTGAAACTTTGGTTTGAAACTAGTGCATTGTATCCAAAAATAGAGGGCCAATTTCTATATTTTAGTCATATAGAAGAAAATAATTTGAGATAAATGTATTTTGTAATGGGTTAACAACATCTCACCATTTGATTTAACTAATTTACCAAAAAATTATGCTGCTATTTTTATGAATGGGTAGATTTGTTCTTAGGGTGTATTGTTTTCTGTGATGTTCAAATGAATAATAAGTATAGCTTCTACCTATCCTTGCTTAGGGAATGATTAACATGGTGTCTAAAATGTCAAATCAGCAGATAAAATTAGATTTTAAAGAATGGGATTTGCTATGAACAAAATAGAATAAACATAAAATTGAAAGTAATAAAGGAATGTTTAGTGGATATTAATGAGAAATTAAAATCAATTTGGTAAAGAACCTCAGGAAATTTCTGTGATTTTTCAGAACTTCAGAAATATACATTATAACTTCAAAACTTACAGACTTATTTAGAAAAAGTTAAGATATTCTTTTTAATTATAACCAACCTTGTTTATATTTTAAGTTTGTATAGATATATGTATATATTCATTTATATACGTAGATGTACATATATTTTTATTCACTGAGGGAAAACAGATTAGTATATACTGAATACATTTTGACATATGTGTTATTAAGTTCTCTGAGGGGACTTCCCTATGTTCATTTTCACAGAAATCCCAGTATTCAACATTATGGCAGAATTTTATCTTTCTATGGTGGCATTCTGATGATCAGATACATCAATGGGTTACCTAATGTTCCATCACCATAATGAAATACTGAGATACTTATCAAACAGAATGCATACTTACCTCACATTTCTGGATGCCTCCTCTTAAGATCAGGTTGATCTATCGTTTGAACTTTTGACAGAAGTACCTGACAGAATTAATATCAGCACATGGTTTCATGGCCAGGATGCAGAGGAAAAATAGAGTCTGATATTCCATGAAGCCTTTGAGCACATGGTCCCAATATAAACTAAGTACATCTCACAGGCACATCATCTTAAAAGTCAGTCACACCTATGAATACTGGAGTGCTGGAAACATGAATTGTCCACTGGATTTGAAGGACATACAGCAGTTTATCTGTAGAGGAGAGTGAGAGAGAAAAAGGGAGAGAGAGAGAAAAATAGAAAGAAATGAAGCTATTTCATTAAAAGGTGATTTATCTAACACCTTGAACATTTGTAAAAGCAAGTATATTTCCATTATACTAGAACCAATACAAAAATTTAATCATCTTAAGGCTACTTAACACACTAGTATAATTTGAAAACCTGAATGTGATTAATCACTTTGTTTTAGAAAAAGAGTTTCAAAAAATGTATGAATCTTCATTAAATAGCATGTAAATCAACTATTTCTTTTCTGTGATGTTCAAATGAATATAAAAGTCATATCAAGAGTAATCATCAGTTACATTTTAAACATGATGTATCATTACAAAATGTAAGAATTTAATACCAGGTCCAGGTTATAATCAATGAATCAGTACACTCTACGATAGAACATGGTATGCCTGTAGTGAGTTGATATCTACAAATAACCTAGGTAAAGTGATAATTCAGTAAATGATTAGCATTAAGTGATCCTGAAGGGCTGGAGATGTAGCTCCATATCAAACATTTGTTCAGGAGATCTTCAGGTTGGCTTCTCTGTGTCAAGAAAATAAATATTTGAGCTTTGATAATTTCAATTATTTCACTCTTAGTAAAAAAAATCACCTTTATTTTCATTTATCAATCACCCTTATTTTCATTTATCAATTTGCATGATTGGTGATTCAGAAATAGTTACCTAAATCAGTAAGAGGCTAAAAATATGACAAGAGTGAGAATGCAGAAATATCCAGCAATGTCACGATTAAACTTACTCTCCCTTCTATCACTAATTGATATCCTTTATTAGCACTAGATTTGTGTGAATAATTTGATCTTATACCCATGGGGAACTGGTTCTTCAAAAAATAAATAAACAACCTTGATGAGTGTCCAATTTTATCAAAAGAAAAAAGCATAAAGGCTTAAATAAACAACATCAGAGGGAAACCAAAGGAGGAGGTTACAGCAAATACAATGAAAATTGGAGAATCATCAGGACATATGTCATAGTCTCCACAAAATTTAAGAACTTGGAAAAAGTGGATAAATTTCTTGAGTCATAGCTTCTACCAAAAGTAAATACAGCAGAGGTAAATCACCAGACTAGATTTAAATCTACAGAATTAAATAAGATTGAAAATATAATTAAAAGCTTCCCAACAACAGCAACAACAAATTCCAGGCCAGGGTCTCTATTTTACAAATTATTTCACACAACTAAAAAGGAAGAAATGTTCAACGGCTAAGAAGCCAGCACTACTACATTAATTCCTAAACTAGATAGAAACACAACAAGAAAAGAGAATTTCAGACAGAGATCCATGATGAGATTAAATGTAAAAAAATTCTCTATAAAAATCTTGCAAATCAAGTCCATGAACACATTGAAAATGTCATCCACCTTGATCAAACAGGTTTAACTTCAAGGATACAGGGATGGTTCAACAAACGAAAATTGTTTCATGTAATGGTATCACATAAGTAGACTTAAAGACAGCAATCACATGACCACTTCCATGATACAGAAAAGTCCAACAAAATATAGCATCCCTTCATGATATAAACATTGGAGAAACTAGGGATGGAGGGATCATATCTTAACCTAATAAAGGCTATATATAACAGACCTAAAACACATAGCATACTAAATAGGGAAAAACTTAAACCACTCCCATCAATGTCTGGAAGGAGACCAGGGTGTCATTCTCACCATTGCTTAGTAACAAAGCAATTGAAGGCATAGTAATTGAAGACTTGGCTCAAGAGATGAGAGAAGAGAAAGAAATAAGAGGAATATACTTGGAAAGGAAGAAGTCAAACTAGCCCAATTTCAACATATTATTTTATGAATAAGTGAGCCAAAAAAACTCCACCATAAACCTCCTCGTGTGATAAATAATTTATCAAAGTGATAGGATATAAAAGAAACACGTAAAGTCAAAAGTCTTCATATATACCAATGTCAAACATATGAAGGAAATCATGGAATCTGTCCCATTTACAATAGCCACAAAATATTGAATAGCTTATAGCATTCCTATCCAAGGTAGTAAGAGACTGATACAATGCAATAGAATTTGGCCAAATTAGAAATGTGTGTCTCATTGATCATATACTGATTTCACTCTTGGATGGAGATTCGGTTTTTATTTTTCAGAAGGCAGTGAGAGTTCTGTGGTCATTCCAACTCCACCAATGAGCCTCAAATGGAAGGCTGATATCCCAGGAAGAGATGAACTACCTATTGTGTAGACCTCAAATGAAACCCTTGAGACAGTGGCTGGGCAAGAAAGAGACCTATAACCCCAGCCAATCAGTCAACCCAGGATAAGTCAGCAAGACAGACACCAATGAATTCCAACATAATTTAAAGTAGAAGCACAGAGACTCTTAAATTCACAACAATAAAACAGACTTAAAACTCACTCTCCATGACTCAGGGAACTGAGCGGAAGAGGGGTTGGTAAGATTGTAAGAGCCATGTTGGGAGTTATTACCCAGAGACATTGTCCCCCTCAGCTACAACACCTAAAGGAGGGGGGCACCTGGCTACCTCCAGTGCTTTCCATAATCACTTACCACCAGGATTGATCCAGTGTGCCCACTGAGGAGGATACCCAATGGACTGGGGACAGGGAGGAGGGAAATGGGAATGCCAACACAATATTTGCTCATATAATGTATCTAATTTTGGACAACTGATTGAAAAACAAAAACAAAAACAAAAACAAAAACATGAAAACACTAAAAAAGAATTAGAGGATGTCACAGGAATGTGGAATGACCTCCAGACTCATATGTTGAAAGAATTAATAGGACCAATGGCCATCATGCCATACAGATTTAATGCACTTCCACTCTAAATTGTAACAAGATTTTTCACAGAGTTAGGAAAAAGTTTTAAAATTCATATGGCAGCACAAAAATCCTTTGGTAGTAAAAAAATAATGTCCTCAGCAAAAAGAATACTTCTGGCAGCATAGTATCACTATACCTAATTTCAAGCTATACTGTAAGGTAATAGTAATAAACACAGACACACACAGCATTATACTGGCAAAAGAAACACAAATCAGAGGAATAGAATTGAAGATCGAGGTCTGAGTTTGAGTAACTGCAGCTTTCTGATCTTTGAAAAAGGGGCAAACTGCACACTGGATAAAAAAGACAGAAAATAAATATTATCTTCAACAAAGGGTTCCAGAGGAACCTGAATGTCCATGCATTGAAGATGAAGTATGACCCTCTTATTTCACCCTGCATAGAAACCTACTCCAAACAGATTGATGACCTCAATACAAGACTCCAAAATATAATGAAGGAAATAAAATAGGGAGAAAACTGCCAGATACAGGCATAGGAAAAGACTTTCTGAATAAGATCCATTAGCCCAGAAAATGAGACAAACCCTAAAGCATTGAGAACTCTTGGAACTCAAAAGCTACTATGCCTATAAGCAAACCATCAACATAGTTAATAGCCTACAGAATGGGAAAATATCTTCACCAGCTACACATCCGGCAGATGTATAATATCTAGAATTTATAAAGAACTCAAAACCTAAACCAAAAAAATAAAGCACCCTAATCATAAAAAGAGATGGGGAACAGAACAGAAGGTTCTCAGAGGAAGAAAGTCACATGGTCAATAACACCTAAAAAGCTGTTCAACATCTTTATCCACTAGGAAGAAAAAATTAAATGTGACAACACTAGTTTTATGCTCATCAAGTACCTCTTGCATCTGAAGCTTCCTGACCCCAGTTCGGCTCTATTCTTCATCTGTCAAGAGCACCCTGTACCCAAGTGCTCAGGCCTGAAACCTGCCAAGCTGGTCTTTCCCCCCACCCATATTCCACCAATGTACTTCAGATGCTATTCTTCCTGCGGCCCCTAGAGCTCCAGCCCCATATACACTGGGAGCTCTTTGCCAGTCTGGAGTAGGCAGGACTGGATTCCACCTTTCCCCTCAAGAAGGCAGAGGCTCTAGAATCACTGGTTCCCAACTCATCTGGTCATGCCCTCAAGGAGCATCCATCCCCTCACACGTTGCTGCCTTCCAGCCCCCTCCTCTGATACACAGCACCCCTCACTGGACTTTCTTAAGTGTGTTTTGACCTCTGTGAAGGTGGCACAAGTGCCCCCTTCTCCTCTCATCCTTGTGGCTCAGGTGGCTGGGTGGGGCTCTTAGCTGCAGAACCCTGGGTTTGTGTCTGTGGAGGTGAGTTCCTGTTGCAGCTGGAGCTGGAGAATATTTCATCACAGTAGCAGTCAATTTCCTCTGGATCTGCAGATATGCTAATACCTCCAAAAACAAAACAACCCTCCAAAAAAGTGGGGGCGGCTGCTGACTGTTGCTTTCTTGAGGTTTGGCTGGAGCAGTGAGCCACCAAATAACCTTTGCTTTACTGGGACCACGCAGCAGGGACTCTCACTGTTGAAAGAGCTTCTAGCTGTGTGTGCTGGAATGTTTTGAGTATCCCTGGTATCTGTCTGTCTTCTTCACTCTGGCTCAAGTTTTCTCGCTGTAGAAGCAGCACTCTTGCTCATTTTTCCATTTACTCTGTGGTTTCACCTGGACCCAGCTCATGTCTGAGGGGTGGTGGCTCTTTTCCTGCCAGGGAGTCAGCTATCATTCCTGGTCTTATTGGTAGAATTACATTGTCCATGTCTCTCTCTGCCTTCTGAAAAATAAAAACAGATTCCCCTGTGGAGAGTGAGATCAGCATAGGTACAATAGCATAAACATTGTCCATTTGGCAAGATTGTATTGAGTGTCGTCTCTTCAGGTCCATGGTTAGTGGAAGCTTCCCCTTGGAGTCCAGATTCTTGGTCTCCATAGGAGTTTGGCTTGAATCCCAGTTCCAGCTTTGAGTTCCTTAATGCTGAGCGCATGTCTTATCCAATCAGAAGGCCCTTGATCATCCACCCAGGTTGAATGCCACTATTTCACAGATATGTATGTCTTTTCATCCTGGTTGTTGTAAGAGTGTCTAACACGTTCTCACAACATTGGTGTTCTATTTTCCCTGGCTCATGTAACACTTTCCAGCACTATATGGGCTGACCATCTGGGATCTGGCTTCCTTCAGATTCCATTCAGGTCTCCTAACAGGGTTTAAAACCTGGTGTAGTTCATGGTGGCCTGTAATTTGTAATCCTTCTTATCTTTCTTGCTGGGATTGAAGCATTCTGTGTGTGTGTGTGTGTGTGTGTGTGTGTGTGTGTGTGTGTGTGTGTATCTACTGTTCTTTTAACATTATTACTAAAATTATTAAAGTTATGAAAATTATTAAAATGATCCACAATATAATTTCAATATGGTTAGTGCTATTTTTCATGAAAAGTATTAAGTACTTTGTCAAGTACTTTAATGTTTTGTTTAGTAAAAGAAATAAAAGTTTATAGTTTTGAAAAACATATTTCTCCAAGTTTGCTATGATTAGTTTCTAACAAAGCTGTGATGAGTCCTAAAGTTAGTAACACTCTCAGCAAAGTTGATATTTTCTGTTAAAAATATCAAAATTTCCAAGATATAATAGTCTTTGCCAATTTGTTGTTAATTTATTATTATTATTATTATTATTATTATTTATGTCAAGATCTCAAATAATTCATGCAGACCTTGAACCTGCTATGTCATTGTCAGAATGACTTTGAATATCTGATACTCCAGGCTCCACCTACCATTTTCTTTGATTACTGGCATATAAATTCCGTGCAGTTCTTTCTGCCAATCAAATTCTTGTCTAGCATAAACAATTGAATTTATTTTGACTACCACAGTCTATCTCCTCATATCTTCTTAAAGTTTCCAGAAATTTAAATTGCTTAATTATGATAGATTATGACTAATATTTTCACTTATGGGTCAATATTTATAAACTCTGACACAGAATCCTGTGAGTTTCTGAGTCTGGTTATTTCTTGAACTAACCAGGACCACACCATCTATGTGGGATGAACATAGATATTTAATGCAGAATGCCACAAGGGCTTATTGCTCAATCAGCTTATAGTAGGGTTAGGCACTTCTGGATTGCTTTCCTGCATTGTTAGACGGAATCTGGCTCTCCCTGGTGATATCACTTTGTGTGTATGGCTTTCATATTAGCCTCAGGAGGGAGCAGGATTGATTGCAGTGCTTTGTAGGATTTTAAGAAGTAAAGACCTGGAAATGACCCACTAGAGTTTATTCAGATTTCATTGGATACAGGTCAATGAAATGCCTCCTACTTTACTGTAAGGGAAATCAAAACTAAGCCTGTTGGATATGAGAACTAGAAACAGAAAGAGTGCAGAAAAAAAGAAATAATGCTGCTACTGTAACATCTAGAAAAAATAAGATGGATATGTTGAATATTAAGTAGCTTCTCAATGTGTATATGGTTAGTAAGATAGTTTTTTACAGTATCTTTAGAAAACTATAAGTAGAATTGGGCAAAGAGTTTTTGTTCAAGTTAAGTGTGGATTGAATAAACCTTTCACCAGTTCTTGAGCTAAAATTTAACCCCTATTGTGAAACATTGAGAGTAAACCTTTATTGTGAGTACAGTGTCCAGAGTGAAACTTTAGCAGATGTGACTGGAATTAGAATATACTTCAAAACAGACTACTGGTAATGTCATAAGAACCAAGAGATACCAGACAACACACCAATAGACTTATATCACGTCCATTACCATGTGTATGCTTCACCTGCCTCAGAACTCAGGTAGCAAGACATTATCAGCAGAGATGAGTATTCAGTCTTAATCTCTGGAGCTTTGTCCTCATGAAAACACTCTGTAAGCGTTTGAATTCTAATTTTACCCCCAAGCTTCATGAGTGAAAGAATCCTTGGCAGGATATTGAAAAATAGTGGATCTTCCGGGAGGTAGAATTAAGTTTTGAAATAGGAGTTAATATAATTCATGGCCATTGAGGATAGATCATTTGCTACAGCTTCCAGGAAAGTGTCTGACACCAACTGTTTTCAGTGTTTTTGTCAGTCTTCACCCTAACTCTTAGTTCCTTCTACATTGTATAATCTACTAATACATTTCAAAATATTATTCCAGTAACACATAAAGCAGCTGTAATTTCCTTACCACAACCTGACCTAGTCATGGAATTTGTTTTAGCTTCCCAAAGGAGGAAATGATCAAACTGGTACGAGAAAGTGATATCTTATCCAATAAAATATGTAATTCAAGTATAATACACTTCTCAAAAAGAATTATTATAAATTCTATTTTACTTTTTCCCTAGCCTTGTAGTAATCTCCTTTAAAACAATTATTACTAAAATACTAATAGGATAGTACATGTACAGAAATACCTTCAGGAAAAAAAGCACAGAAATTAACCTCTGACACTTGGTCTATGCATACTAATTAGATATCCCTAGAAGCTACAATTTGAGTGTATACAAATACCTTCATAAATGTCTATTCTTTGTAGTTGACTAGTACATAATTTCATAGGTAATTTATTTTACATGTTTACAATAAAATGGTTGTAATTTCTCAAAGGTTTTGTGCATAGATTTGTGATATATTCACTGAAAAATGTCCTATTTGTTCCAGAGGGCAACAGAGGCTAAGAAAGCTCAATATCCTAAAGGGAATGGGTTATATACTCATTTTACTTAAAGGAAAAAAAATCAAATTACAACAACAAAAAGTTCTGCAAACCCTAAGTAGTATACTATTGAAAACCTTTTACAAGACTGGAGTGATACCTTTCTAGGGAGACAAATCCTGTGAGTGTTCATAAACACTAGAGTTGATACATTATCATTAGAGGAAGCCTTTCCATATGAACAAAAAATTCCCCAGTACTGACACATTAGTTTGTTAAAAATGTAAAGCATGATAAGGGTAAAGAGACAGTGAAATACAGAACACTATCAACCCATAAAAGTAGCATTGGAATCACTTTATTCTGAATATGAGTTTGAGTTTGAAACACAAACATACCTACATGTATAAAATATGTTCATGGAAACACAGTATATGTGTTATGACATTGATAGCGTGTTATATGGTATAGCATGAACAACCAAGTGTGGACTTCTATAAGTAATTCTATTTAAGTGCTTGGCAGTTTGAAATAAATTATAAAAATATAATGAAAATATTTAGTAACAAATGACGATGCTGCTGAAAAATCATACATCAACTGAACTCTGAATGAAAAAGCAAAGATAGTTACTGCCGAGGGACTGCAGGTAAATCCCAACTCCATCATTTGTAGAATGAATGAAAACATCAAACTAGACATGCAAAGAATGAGTAATGCTTACATTAGCTGCTAGAAGAAAATAAAAAGAACAGCTAATTGTTATGTGTTTTTTTGTTATTTGATGAAAATATATAATATATGTTGCAAGACTCTCCCTGTGATTGAATGCCATAAGAATGAGGAAGAGTCACTAAATGTGATTACCTTTTAAAGCTTAAATAAAAAAAGAGTAAAAGAATGTAACATTCTCCATTGTACAGCCAGTGAGTTAAATATAAATACAGTTGAAAGAACAGCATTAGCAAACTTACTGAAAGATAGTTTTGCAGGCCTTCTCATTTGAAAAAAAAATTGGATGTATACCTCATATATCTGATAAAATTATGAAATAAAAGCGAGAAAAAATGAAAATATGATCTATGGGAAGAGTCATCAAGAAATGATATGAAATAAGAAAATATGATGTATCTTTCCTTTTCTTTTTTTTTCTTTTTTCTTTTCTTTCTTTCTTTTTTTTTTTTTTTTTTTTTTTTTTTTTTTTTTTTTTTTTTTTTTTTTTTTTTTTTTTTTTTTTTTTTTTTTTTTTTTTTTTTTTTTTTTTTTTTTTTTGGTTTTTCGAGGTAGGGTCTTGCTTTAGTCCAGGAATTCACTCTGTAGTCTCAGGGTGGCCTTGAACTCATGGTGATCCTCCTACCTCTGCCTCCCAAGTGCTGGGATTAAAGGCATGTGTCACCACGCCGGGCTTTTTTTGGTCCTTTTCTAATAAATGAATTGAGCCATGAGTTGGTTGCATCTTTCAGAGACACACAGCCATGAGGAGGTAGAATCTTAGACCCTTATTGCACTGTAATAAGCAAACATGGTCTAAGGCTGTGCTTTGGAGAGAGAATGTTAACTGGGGGAAATCAGGTGTTCTACTTATGTTCTCTAAAGACGGCAACCCACTTATTTTTGTTAAGTATTTGGGAAATAATGGAATTTAGATAAGATTGTATTTAAGGTCGCTTCTGAATTTATCATTTTGTGAATCTATGGCACTTAGATCACAGAAAGCTTTTAAAAAAACACATAGCTACTAGTTTAAAACTTAGGTAGCAGGAAGACAGGCAGTTATCACAATACTCCTACAGTTTCTCCTGAGAATTTTGTTGAGGGTTTAACAGAAGCATCTTATAGTAATAAAATGGTTCTCCTTCTTAAGAATTGTTCAAAGTTATAATAACTTAAATGAATTAACCAGCTTTGGAAAGGTCACTTTTTCCAATAAAATGAATACAAAAAGGTTAATAAAATGATTCACAGACATTCATTGTTACTTACAAGGGTTATTTTGTCTGCCAACTATATGTGCATAATTATAGCCAAGCTCTAAAATCCTACAAAAAGCTTTTTTTTTTTTTTTGCCTTTTTCCCCCAGTCAGCAGAGCAAAGATTATATCTAACTGTGGCATTTTCACATATTTGAAAGCAGCGTTTCTCATCATAAATGTGCAACTGTTCCAGTTGGAAAGTGCTGATAGATTTTTTTTCTGCCTAGAGATGTTTGATAGAGAGTCAAAAGTTGAGAGTGATTTTCACATTGAGAATGTGAGTTTAGCCTAGGGTTCAGAGTGGGATATTGAAAATAGGAAACCAGTATGACAGGTAAAAATAAAGATATGGAGAGCAGTGTGATTCATTTCAAGAGCACACATATATAACATTTCAATTTAAAGAATGTAGACAATTATATCACCTCTGTTTCATTTTTTTCTCTCTGCCTGTTATCACCTGTGTTTTTGCATTATGTATGTGGTCAGACTCATGGCCAACATGAGGGATGGATTTCTACCTGAACCTCCAGGAACATTGTGAAGATTAAACTAAAATGAGATGCCTTAAAATTCTGTGTTCAACAAAAAAGAAAAAGAAAGAAAGAGAGAGAGAAAGAAAACAATGCAAAACAAACTAAAATGTTTTAGATCCTGATTTAAGATGAACTACTACATTTAGCAATTATGATGTTGAGATAAATTCTCAACATAATGGGAAGCTCAGTATAGAGCCTTGCTGGAAAGAAAGCTTCTCAGATGTTGTACTCCTATCTTTCAGTAGATATCAATTTAAGACATTTCATTTAGATTTAGAGAAAGGCCTCTAAGGCATATAATGAGACAAACGAACCACTCCACGTTATCTTTCGTCTTCCTTATTGGTCTATAAGATTTTCATAGGTGGTAGCTGCAGAAAGTCAGGTGACATGAGTGAGTAGATAATATAGTATGTTATGGGACTAGAATTATGTAGGACCCACGCTAAATGAAGAAAGAAAACCATTGGCTTTTAATTATTCCAATGACAGAAGTCACCCAATTCAGAACACACAGGATCAGTTATAACACCAGTGACACATCTAAAAGATATGTTGCTGTTTGCAGATGAAATGTGGATACAAATAATGACTTTAAACATCCAGTGGGATTGCCTTGTCTTTCTCCAGCAGCTAATTCAAAGTAACTTTACAAAAAATGCAATAGAGATTACTGAAGGTTAGAAAAGCAATGTATGGGCTTGAGAGATAGCTCAGCAGTTAAGGTGCTTACCTGCAATGCCAAAAGACCTGAGTTCTATTCCCCAGTACCCAAATAAGGCCAGATGCACAAAGTGGTGCATGCATCTGGAGTCTGTTTGCAGCTTCTGGAAGCATTAGTTTGCTCCTTCTCTCTGTCTGTCTCTCATCTATCTTCTCTGTTTGTAAATAAATTAAAATATATTTTTAAAGTAATGATGTTGGATATTTAGGGAGGACAATAGAATAAGTCCCAAGTTGATTCCACGCATTTGACTCTATAATGATGACTGTATAGCATAGAAAATTATCATATTTACACAATATTATTTTTTTTGCCTCTGTCTCTCTTTCTCTCTCATTGAATTATTAAGACTTAAACTCAGTGCCTCCCACATGCTTGGCTCTACCACTGAGCTATATCTCCAGCCTACATAGAATTATTAAATCTGAATCTGTACTTTCCTTTACATATCACAAATAGGTTTGGAGGAAAACCTTCAAGAAGAAAGTAATGATACAGAAAACAAAGCACACAGACAACTGTGAGGAACACATAAGGCCTGAAGTTAGACATTGACCCACAAACATAACGAAGGAATACTGGCCTCGATGGTGTCAAACTGACATCATTTTAGAAATGATTAATCAGATTTGATATAACGTAAGCAAGTGGTACAAGGTTTTTGACTCTAGCCACTTCTATTATGACTAATATAAAGGTATCTGCTAAGCACTTATGTTAAAACACAGAACTGGCTTCCCCTAAAGGCAATCCCTGAAAGAAGCTCGCCCTATTCTCGAAGCCTTTGAGCTTTCCTGAGCCTCATGACAATCCCTCAATGCCTGTGGAGCTCTGACCCTGAACCCTCAAATTTGGCATCAAGAACAGGATCAGGAACCCCTCAATTGTTGCTGTTATCAGGAATGAACCCCACAGCAACAGAGATGATCACAGGTTATAGAATGAAATAATAAAATTGTTACCAGTCCTCTGGTTTGTATTCCTTTGCTCTGCATGGATTGAAACTGCAGAGAGGCAAGAAAACCCTTCACTAACTGGTCTCTGGAACTTTCAGTCTCCTCAGAGAAGAGCAGCTGCAGGTGTCCTCCAGAGTTACAGTCCCCTCATAGACCTCTGTCACCAGGATCCTTAGCCCTGCATGGATTAAAGCTCCTGGGTGGGCCCAAGAATACTACAGCCTAGGTTGCAGCTTGTCTGCAGGCTTAGTGACCAAGATTCCTCAGTGCTTAGCAGAAGCCTGTGTTAGAGTTCTCTGCCTGGGGCAGACTTGCCAGGTCAGGACAGCTGCTGGCCACAGCCTAGGTGTTCTCTTTTCTTACTCATTATAGCCTCTTATGATCAGTCAGCCTTAGCTCTCAGTAACTGTTGCCTATATTGATGCTGTCCTGCTCTGGCTACCCTGGCCACTCTCCAACTGTTCTTTTAAAACAGCTCTTCTAGGTTTGCAAATGTCAGTTGGCCAGAGGGATCCAAGTGTTGCCCACTCATAATGGGATAACGGTTCCTCTCTACAGCTCTTTTTTTCTCTGTTTCTTCCTTTTCTATGTGAAAGAGCCCACACTGCTGAAGGTAGAGATGAAAGTTCTACTTGACAGAACAATGCCATTGAACCTAAGGCTAAAACAGGGCAGGAGTGTAGCTCCAGACAGCTGTCAGTAAACTTGAGCAGGCTGCTTAGATCGCCCAAGAAATGCCCAAGAAATGAGTGTTTGCACTAGTCACAGCTTATTTTTGGACCAATCACAGACTTGCCTCCTAGTACAAAAACAATCACTGAGAATGATGTTCTGGCCAATCACATCCTTACTTTTTTCCCACTTAGCAACATTACAGCCATTGAGTCTGAAGTTGGATCAATCATAACCAGTCACTGTGTGTCAACTTTTAGATTACCAGAGGAAGTGTTAGCCCTATGGCCTGGTCAGGAACAGGCATACTGTCATCTAGAATCCATCCAAATTTAAAAGTGCAAAATGTCTGGTACAAACTGTTGCAGACAGCACTGGCTGCAGCTGCGGCTACAGGAGATGGGACCATTAGCAACAACCATCCCACAGTTCTTAAATTGCCTGTAAAGTATTCCCGGGAGAGGAGCTCGCAGAAGAACAAAGTCTAACTGGCTGTTCCTACTTTGGCTCAAGGCAAATATGGCAGCAAGGGAGAACCCAAAATTTGCTAATTAGGGAGTCAATTCGTCCTACTTTTAATGGATTTCTTTATAAATAGGAAAGTGAACATCAGAAAAAGTGCATAGAATATAAACACAAAAGAACTTGTCATGAACACTAATAGATTTGAAAAGATTTTTAAAATGTTCAACACTGGGATAGATGTGTTAGCTAAACTTTTACATGTATCAAAATGATTTTAGGTACAAAAGAACCCCTCCCCTGGAGTATTTATATAGACATGTTCCCCAAATGAGGTGAATTCTGGTATAAAACACCAATAATGTTCAGCAGAACAGTATTCAAGAGAAAATGGAATGTAATATGTAGCAAGTTTTCTCTTCATTCTCTAACACATTTTTCAGGCTATAGAAAAAAATGTTAGACTAAAAACACATAATTTTTCAATCAGACCTTGAGGGTAGATACACAGATGTTCTTAGATACTACGGGAAGAGTTAAGTTTGAGAAAGATAAAAATGAATACCTATCATGGACTCTATATCAAGACAACAGCCAACCCTCCAAATTATAGATAAAGAATAAAATCAATCTTCTACTGTCTTCTTCAATTTCTTTGTTCAGTGTTTTAACTTTCACTTTAAAGATCTTTCATTTCCTTTGATATCTTTCTCCTTGGTATCTTTATTTTTTGAAGCTATTGTGACAGAGACTGATCACTTCATTTTTTAATACAGTTTTTAACGGTATATAGAAGGTTTTTCCTGTTTTTTGTTTGTTTTTTAATCAATTACTTTTTTGAAAGTGCCATTCTGAGTTTTCCAACGAGTCTTCAATGTAACTAATGTTATAATTATACTTATAAAATAGGAATACAGTGACATCTGCTTTTTCTACTCATAACCATCCAATTTTTCCCTCTACAATAATTGTTCCAGCTAAAACTTCCAAGATTATGTTGAATCAGAGTGCAGAGACTGGATATACTTATCTCTTCATGATTATGACAGAAATGATTTTAGTTTTTTCTCCCATTTAGTACAATGTTTGCCATATGTAGTTCTTTAATTTCAAGGTTTTTCTGCCATGCACCACTACATATGTATGTTTTAACCACAAAGTTCAATAGCAGATGTGTCAGAAAGAATATAAGAGCCACAGAGTGAGAAGGAGTGCTGAGAGGCATTATTCCCTCCCCCGCCCCGCAAAAACCTGCTTGTGCATACATGATCCCTTAGTGGTTCCTGTGGAAACACCCCCTTACAAGGGCCTTCAGTGAAATGAAGACTGAGGAGAGGCGGGAAAAGAGAACAAATAATCCAATAGGAATACAACCAATTTGAAATATGTCCATGCATTAGAGTTCCGAATAAAATCAGTTGTTTATTAAAATGAATTTAAGAATTTGGATGGGTTGAGTTGGCTCTCAGCTGGAAGACAGTCCCCCTCAATGCAGTTTAAACTCAAGTACATATTTCTCTTGAAGTACACAAAACAAAGAAGGCATTTTCCTTCTATACACTGTTATTCTTGCAACTCTCACCCTCATCATCAGAGACTCACCCTCATCATCAGAGACCTGAACATTTTTGGTACTTGCTGTCTGATCAGAGACACGTCCTGGTGAGCACTGCTCCCCTTTTCCTCTTTCCTAGCCCATCCCCGCAGTAGAGAGCCCCTCTCAATGACACCCCTCTGCTGTCCAATTTGGCCAATTCTGCCATTTTCATTGTCACCACTGATTTTCTTCATGTACAACTTTATTATTATTATTATGTATTTCTGCTCTTATAGAACAGTGTGTATGTGTGGAGGAACAACTACAGTTATGCACAAGCATTTTGTTTCCTAATTGTACTCATGTGAAAATGTGTGGCTACAGTGTAAGCAGTGTTATTTTTAAATCCAAAAGTAGGAGCACATATTGCTTTGTGTGGAAAATCACTGGTCATCATGTGCCTGTTTATATCAAGTGCTTTGTTGTAATACATTGAGTAATAATGTTGATAATGATTACAATAATAGCAACTACGTCAAAGACAGTGTTAAAGGGAGAAAAGGAAATGCAGTGTAGCATTTCTCAAATTTCCCTTTAACAGCATTTAAAAAATCATTTGGGAAAGAGAAATAAGAAACAATTTCGTTTCAGAGTGCTGAGTTACACTTTGTTTTAAAAACTTAAAAGGATTAACAAAAATAACAGCTTGAAATGTATTTCATTTATGACAAAAAGCACATGTGAAACAATGGAATTTGATTGTTGTTTAGCTTTAATGTTCTAGTCTTCTGAAGGGTCAAAGATTTTAACAATGAATATTGATTTTTATTAATTATCCAATCTCTGGATAACGTACTGATACAGTGGGATGAAGAATACATAATTCTCTTTGACAATACATAATTCTCTTTCTCAAAGTGTTATTTCTGACTACTAATGAAAGATCAATATTAAATGATGAAATAATAATTAAATATTCATATATTCTATTTAATATTACCAATAAAGGCAAATCTGCCAATTAATTCAACAGATTGCATCTAGTTATTCTCAAATAATGCAGAATGAAGGCTAAAAGGTGCATGATCAAACAAAAACATAAGATATTTTTTGTTGTTTTTCACTAGATATAACCATATATCCCAGTTCTGAACATTTATGATTTCCCTTGCTTGAATTCAAGCAATCTGTCCATGCCCACTCTTGATTGAACAATAATGATGGATGTGAGGAAAAAGCACAGGACCCTGTGGAGAATGGCAGTGTTTGTTCACGTCATAATCTGCTCCTGTTGACCACATTGTAATCTGCTCGTTATACAATAAAAGCAAAAATAATTATGTATTCTTTGGTGAAATCAAATTAATTGTTCTCATATTTCTCATCTATTATTGTTACATTGCTGGGTAATGTTCACTAACATTCTTGATTTTTATAAATCATGTTCTTTCTGTTATAAGGCAAACTTTAAAGAAATTTATTTATTTATCTTTTCATTGCACTTCTAAAGTACAATTAAGCAGTAGATGAAACTTGGAAATTTTGACCCTTCCTTAAGTAAATTTACTTCCTGGATAAATTTCTGCATCAGCAAAATATGTTTCTGGGTCTGCAGGAGAGAATATGGTGAATAAGTAGCAAT
>PVHP010009418.1:0-50475 GCA_004024765.1 Zapus hudsonius | reverse complement strand
AGGATACAGCAAGGAGTCAAAGCCCAGATACCCAGAGGATCTGAATATGTATGTTTGGATCTCATGACTGCCATCTATGTAACCTTGAGCTGATGACACCTCACTTTCCCTATTAGTAGGATGGGGTTCACAATAATAGCTGTCTCCCAAGACTTTTGCAAAGAGCTATTAAGTAGTATATGTAAAATGATTAGTATGACCATGGCCAACCAGTCCCAAGAAGAACAGACTTCTCCCTAAGGAATGGTACTTGGGACATGTCCCAACACAGAGCCACATGGGCTCAGCCTGTAACACTTTCTGCACCCATTGGGCCTCATCCTGGTTAGTGATATTTCCACCAAAGCCAGAATCTTTACTGGTAAGCTACAAGGCTGTAGAGTAGTAAGGCAAAAAGGTAGAAAGGGCTTAAATAACACAGTCTGATTGGTCCTAGGTCAACCAGAGATACACATGGCTCAGAATGGGCGAGTCCTTGTACCATTAAATAGTTTACTAATAATCAAAAGAAGAAACTACACTACTTGGGAAATTTAACCAAACACCACCCAGATTAAAAAAAAAGATTTAATCAAGATAAAAGAAATTAAATCAAAAGCAAGTAAAATATAGAAGAGAAAACTTTAGTTATGGGGCACACTAGGGAGAGCAAGGGTCCTTTAAGCCCAAGAGCACAACACACCCTGACTCCAACATTCACAGAGACCCGCATCTCCTTTTTGTCCCTCCTCTTTGTCTTCCACTGAGTCCCCAGACTCCATACTGAAACTTCATGATCCAGTGTTCTCAGACCTAAGTCGCACCTGTGCACTTCAGAAATGGCTTCTAGTTTGGTCTCAGTTGGGGGGGGAGGGGCTTTCAGGAGCAGAGGATGTTGATGGGATGCAGAAAGAGGACTGGGGTGACTTGCTCCATGGTTCCCATGTGAGGAACCCTAGGCGTGCTGATTTTTAGGTTTCTATTGAGAAGCACTGGGAGCAGGAGGAGCGGTGGTTAGAGAGATAGGTGTGACCAGAGTTGTTGCTAAAGCTCGCAAGTGAGACACAGAGGCTTAAAACTACTGTTGGGAATGGAGGGAGGGGACTTTAGGGGTTGAAAGTCTCGTTGTCCCAAGGGAAGAACTGGTGGACCCAGAAAAGAGAGGAAATGAAGGTAGGATGGACCAGACTTGTAGGGCGGAGTCAGTGAGGAGGAGGAAGACAGCATGGTGTTGACCTCATTGTCTGGGAAGAAAACCAGCCATCAGGGAAGTGGTAAGACAGGGAGGTGGATGACATGCCCAGGACAAGAAAGGCATTTAAAAACCATACACACATACAAACATTAGAAGTTATTATAAAAAGTGATGAGAAGTTGGGAAAGGACAAAAGGAAACGTGGTGTGAGAGCAGAAAGGAGGTCAGGTTTTGTGTGTGTGTGTGTGTGTGTGTGTGTGTGTGTGTGTGTGTGTGTGGTTGTGTGCACGTGCGGAGGGGGACACGGTGGGGAAGCAGAGGAGGAAGGGAAGTAAAAAGAATTTTGTTTGAGAAAAACCATAATGAAACCTAGTTATTTGTATGGTAAAAATAAGTTTTTTAAAAATAAACATAGGTGGCAGCTGAAATACAGAAACGTCTGGAATGGTTCCTTACCTCATTGAATCGCATCACAAGGTCTTCGAGGGCGTTGTGTTCTCCATTCTGAGAGGTGAGAACCGATGCTGAGACGGAGGCTCTGAGGCAGGGCAGGGACCTCTGGCACTCGGGGGAACTCAAGTCCCGGGTTAGGAAACAAAGGTAGTCAACAGGCAGGACTCTGCGGTAAATGTTCTGCTCCTGCTCTGTCAGGATGCTGGCCACTTCTTCTGGGAACTGGATGAGGGGCTGGAGGTCAATCAGCTCCTTGCTGATCCCAGCGGAACTTGAGGGGAGGGCGTTGGAACTGGCCATGGAGATGCCTGGCTGGCGCTCTGAAATAAAGCAAACGTTAGTTATACCAAAGATGGTGTCCCTGACAAGAGGTCACTGAGAGCCACTCAAAGCCTTGTAGGTGTCTTAGCCCCATCCTTTGTTTATGGGTAGTTAGCTCCACACTGCTCCAGGCCAACCAGGGCTACACAAGGAAACCCTATCTCAAGAAAAATTACGACAATTTTAAGCTTTGAGTAACATTGCTCGTCATTAGCGCAAGCCTTGACTGTTTTAAACATACTGCAGACAAACTTTCTGTTTCATCTTCTCTATAAAATACACAGTATTCATGATCACTTCTGTCTGAGTCTATTTAATTCCTAAAGGCAGACAGGTAAGAGGGAATTCACTTCTGCTGACCCTTTATCTGTGCATTAGACCAAACTACCTAAAATCAACTTCAGCCAGAAGTGGGGACTACCAAATAATACTTGGTTCTCTAAGCTCACATTAAAAAAAATAAGGCAGTTGCCCAAAATCTAGCCAATATGGCCTCATACTCTGTTTTGAACAGTTCAGAAAATAACTAGATTTCCTGAAAAGAATTGAGTAAGAAAACATCCTGATGACAGAGGCAATTTTTGGATACAGATAACTTATGTACAATGGAATTAGCCACATATAGAAACTTTTCTGAGAAGTAACCAACTCTAAGTCATGATTTCAAAATAAAATACTCTGTAGAGGAAAATAAATATAACTAGTAAATCTTAGGAAACAAACTCTTGTCTAATATAATAAAGAAGAGACAATGAAATAAAATATATAAATAACATTAAAGTGATATATTCGAAACAGTATCTTGAGGGATGAATCACATATTAATACAATGAATGATGAATCTAGTGACTGATGGGAAGTAACAACAAAGGAGATTGAAAAAAATACAGCAAAATAAGAAAAAGGCGGCTAGTCAGGGTAACTCTGATAAAAATAATGGCCCCGTGACATAACACTCAAAGAAAACACAAATCAAAGTTAGAAGGCTTGAAATATATGTCAGCCTTTGTCATAGGTTTCCTTTCTTTCTTTGAAAAAATTTTATTCATGAATTTATTTTACAAAGGTTGTAGTTTTATATCCCCTCTCTCCCAGACGTACTTTCCCTGAGGGGTCTCCTCAGTGAGTTCACTGGTGTTCAGTGTGGGGTAAAGGCCTCAGTCCATCTTCGTGTGCGTGTGTGTGGGGGGGCTGTGATTCAGGTAATTTTTACCCCCTTGCATCTCTACAACCTTCCCCTCTCCTCTTCCACAATGCCCTCTGAATCTGGGCAGGTCTGTCAGCAGTCTGGTTTAATGCTAAGATCTCTGTAGCCTCTGGGTTTCTGCTTCAATGTGTTTTGATTAACCACTGTGTCTGATGCGTTTCCCAGGTTTTCTTAAACGGGGATTAATCAGAGATTTTATGCCATGTACCAGTAATCAACACCATTCAGGTCTTGGTAAGTAATTTTCTGTTCCCCAAGTTCCAAACTTTGCGCAG
The DNA here is from genome assembly GCA_004024765.1 of Zapus hudsonius. NCBI lineage: Eukaryota > Metazoa > Chordata > Mammalia > Rodentia > Dipodidae > Zapus > Zapus hudsonius. The sequence goes on along the minus strand of PVHP010009418.1, from coordinate 47,045 downwards.
TTATTATCCGTTCTTTTCTCTCATCCTTGCTGGGACCTCTTGTCCATCTTCCCTTTCAAACACCACACTGCCCCAAGCTCAACTGCACCTCACCCCAGCCTGTTTTCCTCTGTATAACCCGATAATGAATTATGGGCCTAGGAGTTTATGACCCCTAATCTTTCCTTCTCATCCGTGTGCCCATGGGACCTGTTGATACTCTCTTGCAAAAGCATTTTTAGAAAAATGATGGTGAATAAAATGATATATCTAAACCAGATAAAATGTCTGTAATCCCAGCTCTTTGGAAGTAGAGGCAAGAGGATCAAGAGTTCAAAACCAACCTTGGACACATAGCATATTTGAGGTCATCCTGGGCCACATGAGACCCTGTCTCACAAAACAAGACACAGTGAACTGCCCGGTTCAGTCAGTGCTCTTCTGGACTAGCTATTCTCCAGCCGCGTGGGCTGTGAGCTCCAGACTGTCACAGCTTAGATGTATGCCACAAGACAAAGCCACTTCAAATTCTGATTCTCTGCTCAAGCTTCCTGTTCTGAGTGCTTTGTACAATTAGTTCAGTAGGCACAGTATTAACAGCCATATTTTAGTCATGAAGCTGCAGCTTGCATGTGGTGACTGTAAGTAGTGACCGGGAGAGCTGCACCTGACTCCTGAGACCTCATGTCTCGATTAGTCAGCATACTGCCAGCTTCACATTACAATATATAGATGCACCACACGAAATTTTAGTGTAATTCAAGTCTGTGTGCTTACTGAAGTGGTCTAATAAATGACCTCATCAGACTTCCAAAAGGAGGATGGACAGTCAGCACACACCGCCCCAGATGCTTGATGCCTTCCTTCCCATGAGTTCCTAAGAATGTCCCAACTTTAAATTAGCATTTTCCAAAGTGTGTTTTACGGGATTTGTGCAAAACGATTCTGGATTAATAATTTAGGGGAAATTCTGTGATAAATAAAGCTAAACAGGCCCATTTCCCTAACTGCTGGATTTCTCAACACCTGTAATCATTCCCACAGGGGACTAAGACATATCACAAGTAGCCTTCCTCAACCTTGCTGTCTATCTTTATATCATTTACATGACAATTACAATCTTTTCAAAATGTTTCTCAACACACTCATGATTTCCAACCGTAGGGCAACTGAGGCCTGGGGATTGATCATACGCAGCTTTCGTCTGCCATGTTGCTCAAGATGGAAGGGTGAGAGAGGCTGTGCCTATTTAGGAAACTGAATATTATTCTTGCCTGCTGAAGCCTATTTTAAGAGAGATGGGCATCACTGAAGGAAACCTGGAAGGAAGCTTTATTTTTCCTAAAATATCAGAGAACAGGTGTGGCTCATGAAAGAACAGACACATGAATCTAGAAATCTATGTCTCATCATGGGTCTAGGCATCACCTCACCTTGGGGTATGGGGACCCCAGGCCAAACCTCTTGAGAGATGTTGCTCTGAGAAGCTGAGATATCCCCAGAAAGGCCATCTCTCCCCTCTCTCCCTCCTTCCTTGCTGATTACCAGCCTCCAACTTTGTCTATATGTGGCCATTCCCAGGGGCCGTCCACAAATGTGAACACCTGGGTAGACCTGAGGGATAAACATCTACACTTGCTGGAAGTTTTCCTTTAACAACTATTCATCTAGTGCCTTTAGGGAAATTTCTACCCTGCAGGGTTTACACTCAGGAAAATATGCTCTTCATAGCCTGTTCCCACCCAAGTGTCTTCAGCTTGAGCTAGATCTAGCAAAAAAAGAATTCATAAGTAATCTCATGAAAATGTGAGGGGGTCATTGCTCCCGTGACAGGTAGGCATTGCTATTCTCATGCGTTACAAGCCTTGAGCTAAGTTGTTACATGACTTGTTCAAGTATCCAGCTTGTGAGTGGTCAGCCCTGGAACTGGCAAAAGGTGAGTGAGAGCCTGAAGATTCTAGCTCCTGGCCCAGTGTTCTCTTATCCCCTATGTAGAACTGAAGTTATCTGGAACCAGCTTTCATACCAGCCAGTACATCTGAATGGGGGCAGAAAACTCTAAGTAGAAATTCATCCATTCATCCACTGAGTTGCTACTATGTGCTAAGCTTTGTTTCTGACTATCCCAATGTTGAGGTTTAGTGAACAAGAGAAGATCCCTGCACACAGAGAATATCCTAAGAGAGAACACAGATAGACTATAAAAACGATGCTGCATCGAAACACCATCTTCTAACATCTCAACAGCATCTTCTGGCATCTCAACATCATTTTCTAGTATCTCAACAGCATAATTTAGCATCTTTTCAATATCTACTCACTTAATTCTGGCTCTCACAATTTATTAGCCTTTTACATTAAACAACACATTTAATTCTCACAAAAAACCCTGTTTAAGATGGGTGTTGGGCTGGGGGATGGCTCAGTGATTAAAGGTTCTTGTTTACAAAGTCTGCCAGACTAGGTTCAATTCCACAGTACCCATGTAAAAGCAGATTCACAAAGTGGCACATTCACCTGGAGTTTGTTTGCATTGGCAAGAGGCCCTGGTGCATTCCTAGTCTCTCTCTCTCTCTCTCTTTCTCTCTCTCTCTCTCTCAAATAAATAAATATTTTTTAAAAGATGGGTGTGATTATTCCAATTGCATAGATGGTGATTCATTGGCTGGAAACATTAATTTTCTTAAAAAGTCCCATGCTACCAAGAGATGGGGTTAGAATTTTAGTCTTGTTATGATTCTCAAAATATGCCCTCTTATACACTGAGGATTTTGAAGGGTCTTTTGCAGAGAAAACAATCTCCTGATTACCACACATGCGCTCTCTCTCTCTCTCTCTCTCTCTCTCTCTCTCTCTCTCTCTCTCTCGCAACGCGTGCGCGCGCGTGCACATACACACACACACACACACTTTATTTTCTGGACAGGGAGTGAAGTTGGAGAGTTAGATTACACCTTATAGGAATCTGAATTTAGAAGGTACCCCTTCTCAAACCAGTATAGACTGTCCAACAATGACTTGAAAGGATATCCTATCAGATCAGAGACAACCTGCTAATGGCTCTGCTTCTGAGGCGCTTTCAGGTTCTCTGTGGATGATAGTAAACTGGCCACAGCTTTCCTGGCAGGTAAGCCAAAAATGTAAATATGCATACCTTCTGTCCTAGCCATTCTAATTCTAGGGTTTTATCTACAGAAATTCTTAAAAATATATAGACTAACTGACATATTTATCTGTATTGGAACTGAAATTTTTTCACAACTAGTTTAGATGGAAAGCAAATTGAGTACTATGATACTGCTGGGGTATTTGATAACTGTAGGCTAGTGTTCGCATATCTGTCCAATATCCACAGTTCTGTTTTGATCAATTTTTTTTAAAAATAATGCACATATAACAATATTTTTAAAACAGGTAAAAATATACCTTAAAAATCTATTCAGAGGGCTGGAGAGATGGCTCAGCGGATAAGGCACCTGCCTCTGGTGCCTAAGGCCCTGGGTTCAATTCCCCAGGACCCACATAAGCCAGACCCATAAATTGGTGGCCCTGGTGTTCTCTCTCTCTCTCTCTCTCTCTCTCTCTCTCTCTCTCTCTCTCTCTCTCTCTCTCTCTCTCTATCTCCCTGCTTGAAAAAATAAAATATTTTAAAAAAAATCTATTCAGAAAACAAAACTTCATTCTTCTCATGCTCAAAAAACTGGCCCAGCTTTTGGGCTGTTCAAAATTTTTTCTTATAAACATTGCAATATTGCTTTTGAAAATAGTTCAAGTTATAAGTAGGGAAGAAAGCAGGTAAAACTTCTTGTATATACCCTATCTGTTTTCTTTTGAAAATAGATTAAATTTAGTGAATTTTGCAGTTACTTTATTTTAAAAAGTTAAGCTTCAGATTTGTAATTGCACATTTGATAGTATGCTTCCAATTATATACAATAAGAGAGAGAAGGACATTAATTTTTTTTAAAGAAAAGATTCAATGTTGGATTGAAAACATTAAAGGTCAGGCAAAGCTGAAAATTGCTTTCAATGGAGAAGCGATGGTTTTAGAAAAAGGTTAGTAAATTGATTTTCCACCCTCATAATCTGTTATTGGTTTTCAGAGTATCAAAATCAATCTTGCAACAAACGTCTCTGACTTGTCCTCCACTTCCCCTGAAAAAGTGAGCTCACAAAAATCAATGAATCACATTATTTCTAAGTCACTACTTTAAAAAAACAACCAATTATGTCTAGACTAAAAGTTAAGTTATGCTCCAATAAACTATGTACTGAAGAGTCTCAGAGACAAAAATCTGATTGAATTCTCATTAATGAGAACTTTTGTCCCTGATTTCAAAGAAATGCACTCACTGTGAAAGTGCAGAAAATATACAAAAGTACAAGAAATAAAATCCAAATAATTTGAATTTCACTCACTGTGAAAGTGTAGTAAATGTAGGGCTGGAGAGATGGCTCAGCGGTTAAGGCACTTGCCTCCAGTGCCTAAGGCCCCGGGTTCAATTCCCCAGGACCCACATAAGCCAGACCCACAAGGTGGTGGCCCTCTCTTTCTCTCTCTCTGTGTCTGTCTGCTTGAAAATGAATGAATAAAATATTTAAAAAAAAAGAAAGTGTAGTAAATGTAAAGTACAAGAAATAAAATTCAAATAATTTTCCTAATATTTTTGTTATAGCATTTTATTTTTCCTATATATTTATACAGTGTTTACAAAATTAAGATAAGAAAAACATATTTTCTCTTTAAAAATTATTTATTTGCACATAAGTGCATGTTTGTGTATTGTGTGTTTGTGCCAGGGCTCCTCATCATGGCAAATGAACACCACACACTTATGCCACTTTTCTGCATCCAGCTTACACGGGTGGCTTAGAAGTTGAACCCAGGCCAACAGGCTTTGTAAGAAAATACCTTTAACCACTTAGCCATCTTCCCAAATCCATATTTTTTTATAATTACAAAAAAAACTACAGTACACCTTTCCTTAACTCTAAAATCAATGTCTTTTTTCATGTATATGTTAGTATGCCATGTATGTATATGTGTGTGTATGTATGTATGTTTTAGGCATGTGGTACACATATGTGTACAGGTGTATGTGTATGTGTACATATACATGTGTGTGCAGGTACAGGACAAAGATGTTGGGTGTTTTCCTCTACCACTCTACCTTATTTATTGAGACAGGGTCTTGTGCTCACTGATTTGGTCAGTCCAGCTAGCCAGCTTGCCCTAGGGATCGCCATCTCTGCCTCCCAAGCATTGATAATATAAGCACTTTCCACTGCCTGGCATTTTATGTGAGTCCTGGGGATCTGAACTCACTTCCCCATGATTACATGGTCATCACTTTACCCACTGAACCGTCTCCTGAGCCCCAAAACTCATCTGTTTGATTTTCACTAGTTCTTTGTTCATCTATGTTGTATTCATATTTTTACCATTCTAAATAAGTATGATAAGCAATACTATGAATACATTTTTATATGTGCTTATTATGTTTCATGCCATCCCGCAAGAGGAAAATTTCAAAGGAAAGGTTTTTTTTCTTATTTTTATAGCATATTAGCTGTTTTATCAGTATCTCTCACTGATAATTTCCTTTTACATATACTGGATAAAAAAATGAAGGAGTATAAATCACATGGTAAGTTATAATAATGTGTTTTTCTGGGTTGGGGGAAACTGGCTCACAGTTAAGAGTCGGCTCTCTGGAGTGTCACTGGTGACAACCTAATGCCCTCTGACCCAGAAGCACAGTCCTGACCGATGGCTCACTTAGAATACAGAGAGCTCGAGAATGAAACCTAAGCAAACCACCGAAGATCCAGGATCCCACCTGGCTGAGATAAGGGGCTCTTCATCTCTATTTTATAATTATAATCATCAACAATAAGAAATTTGTGATACTGAACAATAGACAGTAAGTGCTCAGTACTTACCGTGGCCAGGAATTACACTAAGCTCCCTGCAGATCTCAGTCCTCACCACACTGTTCCGACCACACAGCACTTGGTGCTTCGGTCATCCCCGTTAGCAGTGGGATTATGGATCAGGCTCAGCATCACAGTGAGATCATTGATTAAATTAGTACCAAACCAGTCTAACACCCAAGCCCAGCCTCCCGGAGTAACCCTGCTATGTGACTTGATGACGTGCTTCCCTTTCGTCTCTATAAACAGCTGACAGTCAACATCTCTCGGTGGTAGATGAGGCAGTGATGGGATGGCAGAAAGCTCCAGTTGTAAGAAACTGGACAGAGAGTTGGGACAAGTTTTTCCACACTGATCAGTGGCAAAGTTAGATGACAGACCTCAAGACCCTCGGACTCTCAGCTCAGGACACTTCCTCTCCATTCCATAGCCTTCTCCCTTAGTGTGGCTAGGTGAGGCTACACGTTCACAGGTGGAGGGTGGTCCAGACAAGGAAGAAGGAGAATGTAGAGCAGAATTCAGTGGCTGAGTGAGGTCTAGAGAGCCTCACAGATGTGGGGGTGCAGCCCAGATGTCATTATCTTGCTGCACAACCCTGTCGGATATGTTCTAAACAGTTATGTCATCAAGATGAGGGGGACATTAAATAGAAAATGCATGCAAATGTTTATTACATATTCAGTTTTCTATAGTTAGCTATTTTATCATCATCACTAATTCATCATATAAAAGGAAGACTGCATTCTGGGGTCTTTTAGTTTAGAAGCCAGAGAGGGAGACTTATTAATTTTAAGCCATGGAAACTTTTGTTTTGTTTTTATAATCTGCAATTTGCACTCTCTGGTGTGGTACCCACCATAACAAAACATTAAAATGTCTCAGGTGATAACCTCGTTTACTCATAGAAGAAATACTGCATTAATTTTCCACATGTTACAGCAACAACCCTTCCCATGTTAAAAAAGCACCAAATAGTTTTAGCTTTACAGTATATAAAGAGAACATTTGACATAGTAAAATATATCTGTCTTTAATTCCTGACACAGAGCTCTGAAAACCCTTGTAATTTCTTCTTTTGAAAAAAAATTTATTTGCAAACAGAGACAGAGAGAAGAGAAAGAGAACGGGCACACCAGGGCCTCTAGCTGCTGCAAAAGAACTTCAGATGCTCGCACCCCTTTGTGCATCTGGCTTTATGTGTACTGGGGAATTGATCCCAGATTGTTAGGCTTTGCAGGCAAGTGCCTTAACCGCTCAGCCTTGTCTGCAGCCCACTTGTAATTTCTTGAGTGACATGAATACTATAAGTATCATTTGTTCTAATACTAGTCTTTGACCCTGGTTCATGATACAAAGCTCCTCAGCCCCTTGGAGCTTGCTGGCGGATGGCAGTGTCTTTTGTTTTAACAGGGCAACTCTTGATGGCTCTTGGATAGCATAGGTTACAGGCCAAACATGATTGGAAGCTTGGACCTTGCAGTCCACCTGTCATCCTTGGGGGAAGGGAGAGAGGCCGAAGGCTGAGTAATAACAGATCATACTATGTGAAGAGGCCTTCATAAAACTCCCAAAGTGACTAGGCTCACAGAACACTTGAGCAACAAGCACATGGAGGTGCTGGAAGGTGGCGTACCCAGAGAGCCATGTCTCCCAGCCATTCTTAACCTCTGCACCTTTTCATCTGGTTGCTCATTTATAACCCTGATCATAACATGGTAAGTATAAGAAAAACTCTTCCCCAAGTTACAGGAACTATTTTAGCAACTTATCAAACCCAAGGAGGTGTCAAGGAGACATGGGGACTCTTAATTTATAGCTAATCTAGTCAGAAATACCATATACCCAGGACTTAAGATTGATGTCTGGACATGGGGTCTGTTTTATGGGACTAAACCCTTAATGCCTTAACTCCATGTAGAAAGTGACAAAATAAATTATTGGACACCCAATTGGTGTTTGGAGAGTTGGAGAACTGAATATTGGTGTGGAAACCCTTCACAAGTTTGGTATCAGGAGAGTTGTGAGTGTAGAAAAATATAGTGTTCATATCCATTCTATCCTGGAAGGACTAGTCATCTCCACTGAGATGTCAGAACACTTTCAAAGTTCAATACTTTTATGGAAAAATATGGAACTGTTTACTATTTATATTCATTTTAAATCTCAAAATATAATTCACACTTTTTAAAATGTATAATTCAGTGACTTTGAGTATATTCAGAGTTGTATAACCATCATCATAACCCATTTTAGAATCTTTCTCACCCTCCAACATGTTTAACCTTACACACATTAACATTGACTCAACTCTCCTACACAACAGCCCTTGCCAACTTCTGATCTACTTAGAGTCCCCAAGGCCTTGCCTGTTCTGGACCTTTTAAAAAACTTATTCACAATTTTCATACATTTTCATAAGGTATTTTGATCACAATCCTTCCCATTGCTTTCTTTTGGTTCCTCGCCCCAATCCCTTTCCACTGAACCCCTTCTTTCCAATTTATTCTGGACATTTCATATAATGAATCAAAGAACACATGACCTTTGCATCTGGTTTCTTTCACTTGGTGTGTTTTCACTGTTCCCCAATGCAGGGAACTAGCGCTTCATTTGTTTTATTACTGTGTGTCTACCACGCTGTTTATGCAGCAGATGATGGGCATTTGGGGTTGTTTAAATTTTTGGCTACTATGAGCAATTCTGCTATGAATCTCTGCACACTTTTTTGTATTTACAAAGTTCTCACTATCTCATGGTTCTGTACCCACTAGCAGACTGCGTATCACATGGCAAGTCTGTGTTTAGTGCTTTGATGTCCTCACATCGTTGTCCAGAGTGGCTGCACCGATTTCTATCCCTTCAACAGTGTACATATAGGTCTCCAATTCATCCATCCTTGCCAACATTTGTTGTCTTTTTTGTTTTGCTTTGTTTTGTTTTTATTTCCCATCCTGGTGGGCATTAGGTAAGTTACATTTCTCTATTGACTAATTTTTTTCCATGGGATTACAGGCCATTTCTATATTTTGTGTAGAGAAATACCTATTCAACTCCTTTCCTCATTTTGAACTGAGTTTTTTTTATTTTATTACTTTTTTTTTTTATAGTTTTTGAGGTAGGGTCTCACTCTAGCCCAGGCTGACCCGACCTTGATAGTGAATTCCAGGTCAGCCTGGGCTAGAGTGAGACTTTACCCATCTCCCCCTAAATTTTAAGTATCTTGTTAGTTCTCCAAAGATAAAATTAGTATTTCATCTTACAGTTGAGGAAACTTCGAGGATAAGTGACTTGCTTAAATATTCATAGGTAGTAAGATGAGGTCAGAATTGTAAGGTAGACATAGTTGATGAAGCCCACTTCTTGTGGTTTGGGTATTATAATTTATGTGAAAATTCAAGATTGTTCATTTCTCTTTTAGAGTGGAAACCAGACCACAGATCTTGGAATGTTATAGGACTTGCAGTTCGCCAATTGTTGACCAAATGCTATTACAAGTTAAGAATTCATTGAGTACCTACTATGCAAATTCAACCCATATAACTAATATGGTAATAGACAAGACTGATCTAGAACTATTCTATATTCAATTATGCAATTGATTTGTTTTTGACTATGTTTGATGATTTAAATAAAAAGCTTTAGTGAAAGTCAACCCAACTTTAACAGAGAAGAAAAGTAGCTATGTGATGTGGCTAATGACCTTATGATTGGGCAAATTAAAATCACCACGGAGCTGTCATGAGGAAGGAGCTTGGCAATCTGTAACTTCCTAACACCACGGATTTTTCTTGAGTCCTGGCTCAGGTCACTGTACTTACTGTGGCTTTCTTCTTACCTCTGTAGCAACGATACTTGTTTCTAGGCCTCCTTGCAGCTCTTGAGGATTCAGAGTTTATAGTCCTTATTAATTTTCATTTTATATTAAGAAGGCTCACCTCCAAATTGGAACTATCACAGGTAAGCAGATACCTTACAAATATGCAACTCTGATTTTGATATCTTGCTCTGGTTAAATCCAGATGCATCTGTTGAGAGGCTGAATATCCCAGCCTCTCAAACTGAATATAGCACAAATGTATCTAAGTTTCACTTTTTCTTTTTAATCACAGCAATATCATTTTCTTTGACCCCCAAATCCTGGAGACATTTGTTATTTCTTCCCTCATGTCCTAGACAAAGTTTGTATCCACTCCTCCACCAGTGGTCTCAGAGGCTGGTCCTTTCCTTTCCTTTGGTATTGCTTTCCCTTAACTCCCACCTGCATATGTTGGCAATAACCTGTGATTGTTCCATTCTAAGAAAGATAAAGGAGAATCCATATGAAATTTCTATCAGACCAAAGTCTAGGGGATCAGAAAGGCCATTTGGCTTTGCGATGTGACAGCAATGGGAGGCAGGGGAAGGACGGAGGCCAGTCAAATGAGAAGTGTAAACAATATGATTTATACAAGACTAGAAGACCTCACATTTCCGTCCTGGGGTCAGTTTCTTTCTGATTTGGTATAAAAGTCATCAGATATGGAAAGACAGCTTTGACTTCTCTCTTTGGGGTCTTAAAAGCACAGACAAAGAAGGTGTGGCTCCTGCAGCTGGAACTGGACAGCCTAGGCTGCCAACATCTGGTGTTCCTGACCCCCTGATGGACCAATGCCACTGCTTGCCATGCAACCCAGGGCTGCAGGCCTGAGAGTCCCAGGCACCCTCATCCTTGCAGAGGTTTCCTTCTGCCGGAGACCTCCTTGGGGCTCCATACAAATAAAGAGAGCAGTCAAGAGTGTGGTGTGCTCTTAGTCGGATGAAGCCACATTCAAACTTGCTTGGCTACTCCCTCCTTCCTTAACCCTACAATGAACCTCTCAGAGCAGCTCACCTGGTAAGCTGCTTTTACAAAACATCCCCAGGATGGTGGTACTAGTCAATATTCCTAAACTTTTCACAACAATCAACGTATCCTATGCATGTCTTCAGCATATCTCTAAGGTTTGAGGTGTGTGTATGGGGTGGGAGATGGGTATCACAGCACAGTCTTCTAAAAGCCTGCTAAAACAGAGGAACCTAAGTCCAACTGTAGGCCTTGGGCTTGCAGACTAGAGCAGCTCAGTTCTCATAACAGACTTAAAGCTGCCAGCCATCTTTCCTCTGCTCTGTCTTTTTACATCATTAATATTTCTGGGGCACTAACTTCAAGCCTCTGGGTTATAGCTTTCTTATCTTTGATCACAATTTTACCTCACTAGGCTGTTTTGAGAAGTACATAGGACATAAATAAAATGCTTAGCACAGTGGCTGGGCCATAAATGGAAGGCTTGTGTGTGTCCATGTGAACTCCAAGGAGGTTGTCATGCATTCTGGGCATGTTCTGATATTTACTTGTTTATAAGCACATGAAAGTCAGCAAAAAGGGAAATGGCTTATTAATACAATAAACCATGTAGCTCTCTTCACTTCACTGAAGACCAATTCCTCAGTGGTCTTTTATTTCTTTCAGGGCGATTTGCTTTATGTCTATACTTACAGATATAATAAAGGAGATTGCATTTTCTGACAGCTAGTGGGTACTATCTAGTTAGTTTGCAATCTCTTCATCCATCTAACTAGAACTTGCTTTTTTTTTTTTTTGGTTTTTCGAGGTAGGGCCTCACTCTAGCCCAGGCTGACCTGGAATTCACTATGTAGTCTCAGGATGGCCTTGAACTCATGGTGATCCTCCTACCTCTGCCTCCTGAGTGCTAGGATTAAAGGCGTGCGCCACCATGCCCAGTAGAACTTGCTTGTTTTATAGAACAATTATCAACCAGAACTTCCTTCTGGCCACTTGGAGTAGGTTTCATAGTTATGACTGTAGACCTTGAGCATCAAAGAGTATCTTTAAATATTTCATCAATGGAAGACGTTTGAAATATTTTGTGCATGTGTTATTCGTATGTGTATATGCACATATGTGTGCATGTGTTATTCACATGTGTATGTGCACATATTATGTGCATGCAATTTAAGGCCAGAAGTCAATGTCAGGTGTTTTCTTCGATTATTCTCCACCTTATTATTATTATTATTTATTTTTATTTTTTGGCTTTTCAGGGTTGGGTCCCGCTCTAGCTCAGGCTGACCTGGAATTCACTATGTAGTCTCAGGTTGGCCTTGAACTCATGGTGATCTTCCGATCTCTGCCTCCTGAGTTCTGGGATTAAAGGTGTATACCACCATGCCAGGTTTCCACCTTATTTTTTGAGACAGAATTTCACATTGAACCTGGAGCTCACCAATTCGGCTAGAAGAACTAGCCAGTATGTTGTAGGCATCCTTTTGTCTCTGGCTTCCCAGCACTGAGATTACAGGCATGTCCATATTTTATGTGAGTTCTGGGGAACCAAACTCAGGTCTTCATGCCTGTGTGGCAAGGACTTTACCCACTAAGTCATCTTGCTAGCTGAGGTTTTTAGTATTTTAAAGTGAATCATGAAACTGAGACCAAGGGATTAGAGAAAGGAGGTGGGGGAGAAAACATTAAGACTGTATAATTAAGTGGCATAGCAAAACTTAGTCCCACCCCCTGAGGTAGGGTCTTGCTCAAGCCCAGGCTGACCTGGAATTCATTATCTAGTCTTAGGGTGGTCTTGAACTCACGGATATCCTTTTATCCCTGCCTCCTGAGTACTAGGGTTAAAGGCATGCATATCACACCCGGCCAAACAGGTTTTTATCTGGAGATTCTATCTTTATAAAAAGTAGATCTTGCAGTCTCAGATGAGGCTAGAGAGAGCCACTTGCCAGCTCTGGGACCATACAGCAGAGGTTGGTTTTAGAACAGTGAATGGAACTTGATTTCACAAGTGGTACTTGAGCTGGGGGGTTGCCCAGTGGATAGTGCTTGCTGCACAAGTGTGAGTACCTGAGTCCTGATCCCCAGAACCCACAGGAAGCTGGATGCTGTACCTAAGCATCTATAGTCACAGTGCACCTGTGGCAAGAAGGAAAGTGAAGATAAGAGAATTCTCTGGAAGCTTGGAGGCCAGATAGCCTGCTGCTCACAGCAGTGAACAATGAGAGACTCTGTCTCAAGCAAGGTCCAAGGTGAGGAATAACACCGAGTTATCCTCTGACCTCCACATTGCATGCCATGGAAGTCACACCCCACACACATATATTACACATATCATGTGAACACACAATCGTGTGCACACACACACACACACACACATACACACACACAAAGAGCAGAGGTGAGGAGAAGGAGGAGAACTAGGAATTCTACAGATGGAATCCACTGGGCAGGCTGGTCTGTGACTGGCTCCTGACAGATACTCTAGGGGATAGCTTGTGCTTTTCTGAAATCTGTCTGCCTCAAAGCATCTGTGAATCCCTGCCTTCCCTTTCCTCCTCCTCTTCCCTTTGCCTTCTTCTTTCTTTCTTTCCACCCTCCCTTCCTTCCATCTTTTCTCTCTTTTGTTTGGAAAAATTTGCATTAAAAATACCAGCCTTTGCTGGGCGTGGTGGTGCATGCCTTTAATCCTAGCACTCGGGAGGCAGAGGCAGGAGGATTGCCATGAGTTCGAGGCCAGCCTGAGACTACAGAGTGAATTCCAGGTCAGCCTGGGCTAGAGCGAGACCCTACCTCGAAAATCCAAAATATATATATCAGCCTTTTCATGGCTGAGTCAGACCATGCTGAGCTTGCTGGGAAAAGAAAACCTTCCAGGTCAAGGCAGGTGCTACCCAGAGCTGATGCACCTTGGGATCATGGATAGGGCCAGGTGTGGATGGGAGAAATGGAACCTGAAGGCAAGAGTCCAGATTCCAGTCCTCCCGAGGTTCGTCTTGACCCAGGGCCCAGCACAACTCTTTGTGTATGTGGTCCACTTGGGATTGAGCTCTGATCCTAGCTCTGAATGTTTGTGTATAAGCAAATGTATATGGAAGGGGATGTGAGAAAGGCTATAGGCCATGAAGCTAGACAGGAGACCATGAGAGGGAAGAAAGAGGTATGGAGAAAGAGGGAAAGGACAAAGCCCACATTCTTAATCACTTGACTGCTGCCTTGGTGTATATCACAGAACGAAGTTAAACATGGTCACATGTCTATCTGTCAAATAATCAACTCCCAGAGTTGAAAGCAGATCTTTTCCTCATTGTTACATCCCTAGCTGGAACAGGGACCCAACAGGTACTCTAGAAATATTTTCCATATTGCATTATATTACACTGATTTTCTACAAGTAAACCAGAAGCAGGGTAATGGCTTAAACCACCTCTAGAATAGTTCAAATTATACTTCTGGGAACTCTGGATTTGTAACCACTGAGGGCTCAGGTTTTAGCTGTTCTCTGTCTTGGTTTCCTATATAAATGTCCATATCTATTTTTTAATAAGCTGTGAACATTGTGGGTTCAGGGCAATGTTTTATTCTCTCCACTCTGCTGTCTCAAAGTACCCACTATAGAGTCTAGTCCACAATGGGTACTAAGGTGACTGTTCACTGAGGAATAAACATTCATAATTCTCTAATCTGCCCGCTCACTTTTAAAAACTGAGACCAAAACAGTCTGAAAATGATGTCCCTTAACTATTAGGAGAAGATGGTCATAAAGTTTGACTACACTATGCATATAGAGAACTCAACTAAACTGTTCAGCTGAAAAGAGGGACACAGGACATGGGAATAGATATCGAGATTGGGAATGCACCAGACTATATCCATGGAAACCATTTATGCTTTCTGGAGCCTTTCCATCCCAGGTCCTGAATCTGTAACATGATTCCAATAGGTCTAGCTTGGTTTTCCATCCCATTATCAGAGAAAGGAAAAGTGTATGGTATGGGCTCACAGCTCAAGCTATCTGTAGTTTGGCAACTGAGATATTAAGATATATAAAATAAAACAAAATAAAAAAGGGACAAAGTGAAGCCCATGTAAAGTCTCCCCAGACTTAAGCTAAGTGGCTGAGACAAGACATTAACCCACTCGAAGACCCTGGAGGCTCCAGCCTTTCCTCTTGGATAACTGCAAGGCGCCCAGCGAGTTCCAATTTGGGCAGGGGTTTGTTTATTCTGCTTGGTTCAAGTCAAGGTTACCGATCCCTAATGGTTTTAGCGTCCCTAAAGGTTTTCCACATTTGGGCAAGATCTATGCTTTATGTCAGCCCCCAAGGAGGCCTTGCTTTCAGAGGCCCTGGCTGAGCTGGCTACGCCAGGAGTGCGCAAATGCCCTGACTCAGGGGAGACGCTGAGCGGCATCTACCCCTTGGCACAAGTGTGGAGATTTTACAGTGCTGCTGTGTTATAGTAAGAACGTATCCATTCTTAACCAACTATTTTTTATTACGTTTCGTTTTTCTCCCAGCGATGCTGAATTTTCAAAACTGGCCCCTTTTCTCTCACCACTGCTTCATGCCAATGAAAACTAAGAGAGCTTATGAAGACTAGCTTTTGAACCTTTCTTTTGAGCACACCAATTCCTAATGCACGAATAATCTCTTGGGTTTGTGACTCTCGCCCTACTCAAAGAGGGTGCCTCTGGGCTCTGGGCCATAGGCCACTTTCCTAAAATCCAACCTGCTAGGTTCCTTCAGGGAATTGCTGATGTTTTAGGAACAACTTTTTGCCTTGTTCACTGACCTGTAGCCATATCTGACAAATGAACCAAGGTGCCACTGCATCACATCTTTTCTCCAGGTTCTTCAAGCATCATACTTTCTCGAATACCTTCCTTGCCTAGTTCATTTCCTGCAGCTCCAGGAAGCCCTCAAGCCGGTTCTCAGCTAAGTCTCAACTTTGTTCCAACTCCCAGATCAGCCTCCTGAATCCCTGACCTAAAGTACTCCATCGTATGTGAGATGAACATGGATGCCCGAAGAACCTGGCAGGTAAGACAGTGAGGTGAAGCAGATATAGCAAGGAATGGAACTGGTATGTCTAATCTCTCAGTCAGAGCCAGCTACTGAGCCAAGGAAGGATTGGGGTGCTGTATTGCCAGAGAAATTGGAGCTCCATGTCTTACTGAAAAGATTATCCATTCTTAAGTCCAGATTTAGCCTACAAATGAATTTTGCTTCCATGATAAAATACAATGCTGCTAAACTCAGAGTCACTCATGAGTCTGGTGTGGGAAGAGGAGTGTCCATGAGCCTGTCTTGAATCTCCCCTTCTCATCCACAGAAAGCTCTCTTTTATATCCCGCTTCCTGGAATGCAGCTACAGGAAAGGATAAAGCGTTTCCTTCCTCCCCAAACACTACACAGCCCTTCAGCTAATATGATCTAGGTCTTCATTTCAGAATTATTATTTACTTTTCAGTTTCATTATTCATTTCAGTTTCAAATGCTAAGATTTATATATTTTTAAAAATATTTTATTTATTTGAGAGAAAGAGAGAAAGAGAGAGAGAGAGAGAGAGAGAGAGAGAGAGAGAGAGAGAGAGAGAGAGAGAGAGAGAGAGAGAGAGAATGGACATGCCAGGGCCTCCAGTCCTTGCAAACGAACCCCAAACACATGCGCCACCTTGTGCATCTGGCTTTATGTGGGTACTGAGGAATTGAATGTGTCCTGCTTTGCAGGCAAACGCCTTAACTGCTAAGCCATCTCTCCAGCCCAATTTTTATATTTTTGCATTAGGTAGAAAGAGAGTTGGAAGGAGCCACACAGATGAGGACATCTCTGGTTTATTTTTATCTAAATTGTCCTTTCATTTTGTTTTGGTTTTTCCAGTTAGGGTCTGGCTCTAGACCAGCTGATCTAGAACTCACTATCTAGTCTCAGGCTGGCCTTGTACTCATATCAATCCTTCTACTTCTGCCTCCCAAATGCTGGGATTAAAGGCATGCACCACGATGCCCAGCTAAACCGTCCTTTTGAAAAATAAACCTTGGCTTTCCTCGCTTCCGCTTCCTTGCTAGCCCAGAGCTATGTGCATGTGTTAACATATCACTCATCTCTCAACAAATACTTTCTGCACTCTTTCTGTAGGCCAGGTCCTGTCTGGCTTCTTTCGTTAAGTGGAGTGGAATACACTTTTTAGCCCAAAAGGCGCTGATGTGTCATCTATGTGATTGTCTCGATGCTCTGTCTATACATTTCGAGGTGAGAAGACCCCCAACTAACTTCCCCGATGGCCACACAGAAGGATGGGAGCATTTCAGTACCATGATATTGTTAAAAAAGGAGGAAGGAGATGTCTACAAAAATGGTTCACTCTGTAGTCAGATAAACCTAGATTCAAATTTGAGGTTACATGTTGTACTGTAAGTATGTACACACACACACACACACACAGTATTAAGCACACAATTCCTAGGTGGAAGATAATATAGAATGTTTCTTAAAGCCCAGCTCCTTAAATTGTGAGTCTTGATGTTATCTGGGGTCATGCAATAAAATAAAAGGTTGCGAAAAATTTAGCAACAGTAAGAAATTTCTGAATAAGCAATGATCAAAAATTAATTGCACATCAAATGCATAACTAATCCAAGGTGTGTCTGTCAGTCCTTGCCCTCTTGCACCTGCGACTTCATCCCATGTACATCCTGCAGAATGCACGCTATCACTCCACACACCACCAATGAACACTGAAACACCTCAGCTCACAGTCACGGTTACTGTATGCTGTGAACAGCAATGTTCTAATAGCACATGAAATTTTCTGCTCTTATAGATACATAATTAAATGCAGAAAATAAAGACTTAATTTTTTTCTACTGTCATTCCTCATCATGTAACTACAAATCCGGGTATCTTTGGCTTGTCTCATGTTAGAATGTTTGATTTTAAAGATTGCGGTTTAAAGTTTGTGTGATGTTGGGATCATATTCTCAGCATTGATGATCCCCAGAATCACAAAGAAAGAATATTTGTTGTCAGATGAAATATTGCTGACTTGAGTTTCATAAAAAACCATTAAACAAATATTAGCTTCAGGTTAGGACAGAAGTTTTAACAATTTCTAAAATGGTTTTAAACATGCTTCTGCCACTTTGTAATACATATGTATATGAAGCAGCATTCTCAGCACTGAAGATTATAAAATCAAAATACTGACAAAGTCTGAAAAATGTCAAAGATGTTCTTTGACCCACACTATCAAGATTTAATTCTTCATGTAAAAATGAATAAGCACATCCATCTCATTGGTAGGCAAATTTGCTTTCATCTTTACTAAATGGCAAAATTATAAGTATACCAAAGAATTATTTTAAAATAAATTTCTTTATAATTTATTATCAGTAGATGAATGATTTGTATATTTGTGTTATATAGCTCCTTACCTGCAGTTGCATAAAAATTTCTCAGGTAAAAATGGGTCCCAGGATCAATACTGGTTTTGTCCCCATTAGCTGGTAAACACCAGTGAAAGATTTTGCTTCTAGACTTAGTCTACTAACCTAGACCTTGAGTTCCCACGGTCTCTCAAACGTTTGCACTCTCCCTTCTCCATATTCCTAGATCATTTATAAGAATATCTGCTTGACATCCATATTTAGATGCATGCTTATTAATACAAAATATGACTGTGAGTGTGCCTGGGGTAACTATTCACCAAAGTTAGGGAGAACATCTGAGAAATACTGAAGCAAGGCTGGGTGAGGTGGTGCATGCCTTTAATCCCAGCACTTAGGAGGCAGAGATAGGAAGATCCCCTTGAGTTCAAGACCACCCTGAGACTACATAATGAATTCCAGGTCAGCCTGGGCTAGAGTGAGACCCTACCTGAAAGAAAAATGAAAGAAATGTTGAAGCACACATTTATTCAAGCTTCCATGGATTCATTTGTGGAATTAATATAGGGAAACCACTTTTTTTTTGGAAGCAGGGTTTTACTCTAGCCTAGGTTGGCCTTGAGTTTACAGAGCTCTTCCTTTCTCAGCCTCTAGAGTGCTGGGATAAAAGGTATGAGCCATCATGCCTTACTTGGAACATACTTTTTAAATAACACTTTTTTGGAGCTCAGTGGTAGAGTGCTTGCTTAGTATACAAGGCCCTGGGTTCAATCCCCAGCACCATAAAAATTATTAGATTAAATATGACATTAAGAAAATAAGTTACCACACAGGTAGATTTTCCTGAAGACAGTGAAACATCTCTACTAAAACTAATTAAAACTAAGTTAAGGGCTTCCAGACACAAAATGTCCTTTATATTCATGATCTCACGGTGCCTGATAATACCTACACATAATGGGAGGAAAAGATGATGACACCGAAACAAAACAGAGACGAATTGAGAGGGGGGAGAGATATGATGGTGTGGTGGGGAGGGAATCATAATGGTTAATGTTCTATAATTATAGAAGTTATTAATAAAAAGTTTTTAAAAGATAAATATAAAAAAACTAAGTTAAGGAGCTGGAGAGATGGCTCAGCATTTAAAGCATTTGCCTGCAAAGCCTAATGACCTGAGTTCAATTCCTCAGTACCCATGTAAAGCCAGATGCACAAAGTGGCACATGCATCATCTGGAGTTCCTTCGCAGTGGCTGGAGGCCCTGGCGTGCCCATTCACTCTCTCTGTCTGCCTCTCTTCTCTTAGTCTTTCTCTGCATACAAATAAACAAAATGTTTTTTTTAAATATTTTATTTATTCATTTTCAAGCAGAGAGATTCAGAGAGAGAGAGAGAGAGAGAGAGAGAGAGAGAGAGAGAGAGAGAGAGAGAGAGAGAGCACCAGGGCCACCACCTTGTGGGTCTGGCCCATGTGGGTCCTGGGGAATTGAACCCAGGGCCTTAGGCACTGGAGGCGAGCGCCTCAACCGCTGAGCCATCTCTCCAGCCCCAAAATATGTTTTTTAAAAACTAATTTAATTGCAAATATAACGCTCTTAAAAATGACCCTTTACTACTTTAACTGTACTGCTGGTTTCTTCATTATTTCTTGAAGACTCAATTCCAACAGAAGTTTAAATAATGACTCAGACTATTTTGAGATCTCTTTTTTTCATTCCTAAATATTTGCTACTGACCCACATGTTATTATAAACAGATTATAAGCATATTCCATTATGCTCTATAAATGTTCCCATGGACAAGAATTTTCACAGCTCATTTAAATGAGTTTTAGTTCTTTAAAACAATAAACAATTTAGAAACTCTACAAAAGATTGGTTTCATGTAATGAAAAAAACTCATTTAATTTATTGTAATGAGTAATTCATCTTCATTAAAATGTCCAAATTTTAACATGAATGCTACATTTTATACCAATCACAGATTTTAGAGAAGGCTGTTAATACCAGGAGTGAATGCTTGGCACCTTTCCTACTTTGCTAAGATTAGCTAAGAATTAGGCAAAAACAACAGAAGCCCCAAAATTTAAGTCAGGTCCCCACACCCCTGGTTAAATACCTGTTCACATTTTCCCAAGCTTTTAAGTAGTTTTAGAAACATTACAATTTTTCAGAGACTTTTCTCTGTGCCCCTAAGTGGTATGCATATTTCAACTGTAACATTTATGCCATGATAAAATCACATGTTTCTCTGCCCACCTCCTAAATGAGCTATGCATTACTTGAGAGTAAAGACCACATCTTGTTTACCTCTGTATCCTTGGTGGGGAGTAGATGTTCAATAAATATTAAAGTAAATGGATGAATGAATGGCCTAATGCATGAGAATTAAGGAAAAGCTAATGGAGTTACAAGGGGCAGCCTCCAGCACTCGATACCTCCTCTCAGGTATCCCTTAAATTGCCAGTGTTCTGGGCCCACAGCCAGGAAAACCTGGGGGTACTTTCCTTCCTTACAGTGCACTTATGGTTGAGCTAGCCATGAGCCTGGTGTGTAAAGGCTCTATGATGATAAAGGATAACAGCAGCCATCATTGCCACCATCATCATCTCCAGTGACCATCACTGTCTCAAACATTACTGAAGATATATTTGGTACCAGATACCATGCTAAACTCTTTATGCACATTGTGACACATAATCCTGAAAACAACTGGATCAGGTTGTTGATTTTGTTTGTTTGTTTGTTTGGTTTTTCAAGGTAGGTTCTCACTCTAGCCCAGGCTGACTTGGAATTCACTATGTAGTCTCAGGCTGACCTCGAACTCACAGAGACCCTCCTACCTCTGCCTCCCAAGTGATGGGATTAAAGGCATATGTCACCATGCCCAGCCTCAGGTTGTTAATCTTATTCTCATTTTACAGATACAGAAGTTAAAGCCCAGAAGTGTAGAGTTACCTTTAAGATAACAGAGTTGATGTCAATAATCAAAGCCAGGACACAGTGATGCTCACATTCAATTTCTCTCAACCAAGAAGCAAGTCA
Source organism: Zapus hudsonius (assembly GCA_004024765.1). Lineage (NCBI taxonomy): Eukaryota > Metazoa > Chordata > Mammalia > Rodentia > Dipodidae > Zapus > Zapus hudsonius. The sequence goes on along the minus strand of PVHP010009418.1, from coordinate 25,877 downwards.
GAGATATTCCCAGTATTACTGAGAAAGCCTAACACAGCACCTGCATTATACATTCTGAGCCCCTCTCACTGTGTTACTTCCATAAACCACCTAGGTCCCCTCTCTTCTGATTTCTTTTCATTTGAATGCAAGGCCCAAACGGTATTTATATCTTCTCTTCAAAATTATAAATGGAGTATGCAAACAAGGAAATTTAAAATTGCAATTGTGTAGATGGAGAGAAGATGACAAATGAATGACTTTTCTTTGCTGTAATCACTTTGATAGAGATGAGGAATTTGGCCTATTCTCTCAATCATTGCAAATTACATTTTTTGTTTAGTTTTGTTTTTACCAATGGGGATAGTTTCAGCTTTAAATATTATTCTTAAATTTCTCTCTAGCTTCCCATTCAGTTATGTTTCTAGACTCCCCAGGGTGATCAAGCTGCTGTTTTCCTTCTCTTATTAAATTCACCTTTTTCAGAATAAATACAATTTCTTATTCTAGTTTGTTTGTTTGAACTAATCCATCTTTTAGTACTATTTTTCACTTTTAATATTTAGCAAGTTTGGGGGAAGCCTTGGAATATAATCACTATTAGATTAGATTAGAATGTAGCATTTCAAATAACTATCTTGCAAATGAATTTCTGGAATATGTAATCAAGAGTTGACATTTTGATTTGAAACCCCGAGAGCCTGTTTGGCACTGCAGTCCTCACCAATCACCTTTCCGAATCCTCTGATTAGAACTTAACAGCCTTAGTTATCTGATTTATTTCCCTTCATTTCTCCCTCCCACTGTGTCAACACTTTCACTGAGATATGGAACAGGGTGTTTTCTTTTCATCATCTAGATTCTGGGGCAAAAATTAAGGCACGTAAGAGTTGACAGCAACCCAGTACCTCTTCAAACTAGACTCTTTCTTACTTTGGCATAGAGTGGTGGCGAGGGCACACCAGACCATGGGGCCACACTTCTAGACTACAGCTGGGGAGGAGTCATGCTCTTAGGTGTGTGAAATGATGCCGAACTACCTGCAGTCCCAAAGCATGGGGTTTTGTCCTCTGCCCACCAGACCCCTGACTCTATGACATACTGGCCCCGCTTCAACTCAGAAGTGCTTATGAACTCTCTTTAGGTGGTAACAGCTACTTCAGCAGGCTTGAAGCCCAACATTACATATTTTTTCTGGGATGAGATAAGCCATTTTATAAGCTGAACACTTCCAAATGTGATTTTTTTTGCATTCTTCTCATAGTTGACACAGCTCTAGACCACAGTGGGAAGCTACTGAATATTTCTTAATTGATTAACTGGTACAGAAATATGCCCAGTATTATATAGAGGTTTATTTTTAAACACCAAAAAATTATTTCAAGGCAACAAAACTAATAAGTCAGAGTATTTCTTTAAACAAACTGAGATCTTGGGATCAGAACTATGCACATACCTTCTCTGCCTGGTAGGCATGTAAAGGGTAATTGTTTTGATTATGAGGAAGTCGACCAAGACAGCCATTATAAACTAAACTATTTATGTGGTATAGTCATACATTTCTCTGTGTGTTTTCTTATGACTACTTGTTTTAATATTCGAAGCCATTAACCTTAGGAAAAGATGCAAATAGAATATGCTTCTTGTGGTAAGAGAAAAATAATTTGAAAATTTATCAAACTTTTTTATCAAAGATGAAATGTCTCATATTTTTAATAAGAATATTACATCAATAGATCATGTTTTTGCTTTCATATTTTATACTTATAGCCCATGAATAATAACTTTAATATATTTATTCTCTCTACACACACTACATATAATCAAACTTGTTAAAAATAAATAGTGAATTTTTCTTTTCTACTACACACTTTAAATATCTGTAAGTAAGCTTTGTACTGGTTCTATATAATATTTCACCCCTTAATGTATGCCTCTTTCTCTGCAACAATGTGAGAAGGAAAATTGTGTTTGTTGCACTAAATTTATTATCCCAGCTGGTACCATGTACACACTTGAAAAGGCCTGCAGCATTGTTTGAAAAAATTCTCATTACATCATGATTTTATTTTATTTTGCCATTTCAGTACTTTATATTATTGAGGATTATCTCACCTTTTCACTTTATCTTTTGGAGTTTTGTTTATTTGCTTGTTTTGGGGAGATAGGGTCTATGGTGGCTTCAAACTTGCCATCCTCCTGCCTGGGCCTCCTCAGTGCTGGGATTTTAAGGGTTCACCACTACACCTGGTTGTTTCATAACTATATTAAAGCAGGTGATGCCCTTGATGGTCACTGCTGTACAGTGTTAGTCCTCAGACTCTAACAACATTAATGTGGGGGTTGGGGGACCAGGTGGGGAGCAAATGGGGACAGGAAGTAAAAAGAACTTAATTATCAAACTAGTGGAAGTTCCAGACCCAAGGGCATAAGCTCTTTACCTTTCTGTTTTTGAGGCAGTATATCCTTGCAATTAAGAGCATATATATGCTGGCTGGTCAATGCTTCGTTTCAAACAATGTTACTATGGGTTTGGGAAACTTACAACTTAACAAACAATTCATGGTAGCCCTGAAGGCAGAAAGGCAGGTGTGTTTGTGCCCTGATGTTGGCTATCTATCATCCCACTACGATGAGCAAAGCTGGAAAGGTACAGGGCTCTGGACAGGCAAGCCCTAGGTGAGCAGCCCCTGACTTGGGAATAATGAAAAACTGCTGGGCATTCTCTCTTCCTATTTTCTCCTATGGACTGCTGCAATCCTCATTGTGATCAGAGCCTGGGAGACGAATTCCTTATTGGCAGACTCATATAGACCTGAGAAGAAAGATGTGCATAACATGACCCTCCGCCAACTTTGAGGTCTCTTTAACAATTACACACAATATTAAATGCTTGAAGTTCAGTTCACTGGAATTGAGTACAGTCATACCCATCTTCAGAACTCCTTCTCCTGGGAACTCTGGACACATCAGACACTAGCTCTTCATTCCATTTCCAGTTCCTTGTAGCTATTGTTATACTTTCTATTTCTACCCCTGTGTCTCATACAAGTGGAATCTTTCTTGGTTTTCCTTTGCCTCCACCTTCCCAAATTCCATTTAATAAATTTCAAACATGATTTCTCCCATGGAAGAGATCATCCTTTTGACTTGCTTCCTTTCTCTTTCTCTCTGGGGAGAAAAAATAAAGCTTGTACTGTTTTCTTTCCCCTCATCCCCTTTATTTCATTTGTAAGCATTACATTAAAAAAAAACTAACTGGGATAATTTTCTGATTATATCATATAAGTGATGAGAATGGGAGCACCAGGGCCTCCAGCCACTGCAAGCAAACTCCAGACACATGCGCACTGTGCTTCTGGCTTTACGTGGGTACTGGGGAAGTGAACTCAGGCCATTAGGCTTTGCAGGGAAGTGCCATAATGGCTGAGAAATCTCGCCAGCCCCCTCATCTGTTTTTTTTTTTAATGCTTATTTCTCTACCGCATGTTGAAGAAACATATTTAGCTAACACACACACACACACACAAAGAAAAAAAAAACTTTGAGCACTCCTTGAAAGAAAGCACTGAAGTTGAAAATGGCTTCTAAAATAGCAAACCAAAAACTGTAAAAATAAGCTCATAGAAGAAGGCAGTCAGTACTCTTTAGTAGGAGATAGTTAGAGGGTTATCAGAAACCATTAAAGAACTGCACAACAGAAAATCAAACAAACTCCCAACTTTCTTAAAACACAAATTGAAAGATCACACACTGGCTGAGAGTCCCATGAGCCTCTGGGATGGAAATAAGGATGGATGAAACTCTACTCTGAACAAGGAAGGACAGATAACACAATCTAGATCATGTTGCCATCAGAGCAGCAGATGCACTGACCAGTGGCCTTTCTTTCTTTCCACAGGTTTGGGAAGACTAGAGGCATTCCTGTTGTAGCTGGGACCCTAGAGATCTGCCCCTTAGCAAATGAATGGAGAAGAAGGTAAAGGCCCCATTTTTTATTTGTTGTATAAAACTCTCCCTCCACACTCCATACTCTTTGAACACTTGGAGCTGTTCACATTCATTATATGACACTTAACTCACTGTGTAATTTCCTAGTATTTTGTTATTATTTGGTGCATTCTAATTGAGCCTCCTCATAAATATTTTACAAGCTGGTAAACTGGCAACACTTCTTCAGTAGGATCTCCCATAGCACCTACCCTCTGCTGGGCACAGTGTGGGTATCTAAAAAGTGCAGTTGGTGAGCTCTCATGGTAAGGTCCCAGCATATAGTCACACACATTGAAACTGTGGTAATTCCACATGCTAATCTCGACTCAATGTCCTGGGAAGAGCACTGATGGTGAATGCAAAACTGATAGTTTCTGGGGGCTACACTGGAGTGGAGAAACCTTCAATCTTGTGCATAGGGCAAATGGCTTTCCATGTAGACAGCATAAATTCCACAAAGGAGGGGATTATATTCTGTTTCCTTCCCAGCTCCTACACCTAGCACCAAGGAGAAGGCATATACTATAATGAAAAACAGATGAAACCAAGTTTCTCCCTAATAGTGTCTCAGATCAGTGTTCCCACATTGTGTTTTCCTTTCATTTATCATTTGAAACTGATCCCCATTAAGAGTTAGTGATTTCTGAAAACCAATAAGCCTACACAGGGTGTGTACAAGGGAGGTTGAAGAGCAGGAATGAAGGTCCCTAATCTCAGGACTTACTGTGGAGGGACAATAGCTACTGTCCTGGAGAGAATGGCCGGATGTCAGATGCTCTCAGCAGCCCCCAGGCAGTGGAATATGATGCTGCATGGTCCTTGTCTGGCTGGTAGCTTCCTGCCAGGGAAGACTGCCAAATTGTTTGTGACATCTGTGCAGTGAGCCAGTCCCTGAGGCTCCCTGGTGCACTGCCATTTCTGCCTGCCTGTCTGCATCTCATGGGAAGCAGCAGGGGGTTCAGATACTAAGGGACCCCTTTTTATATTACTTTAATTTTTCAGTACTAGACTGCCTAGACTATCCTTTAAGGTCAGACTGATAGAAAAAATGGTTCTTGGCTAGTCAATAGGAACCTACTGATTCTGTGTATGAAGGGTATCTACATTTCACTCTGCTACCAACCACTGGTTTTCAATATGACCACATGGTCCCAAATTTGTCTACTAGCACCCAGTCATAAAAGTTAAAATCTTTCAAAGACTAACGCTAGAAGAAACCACCTGTTTAAATAATTTTTTAAAAAGCAAAGATAGTATTTTAACCAATTTCTGTTGCTGAAAAAGAAACTTCATTTTTTTAAATGCAGGAATGCATGTGTGTCTGTGTGCATATGGAGGCTGGACAGCACAACCTGTTATCATCCACCTTTTGTGCCACCCACCTTTTGTGAGACAGGGTCTGGAATTCACCAATTAGGCTAGACTATCTAGTCAGTGAGCTCCAGAGATCCTCCTGTCTCCACTTCCCCAGTACTGAAATTACAGAAATGTGCCAGTACACCTGACATTTTTATGTGGGTACTGGGGATTGAACTCAGGTCCTCATGTTTATGAGGCAAGGACTTTACCAACTGAGCTATCACCCCAATCCAGCTACTTCAAAATCTTAATGCTTAGTGTTTGGAATGTTTGTCTTAAAGAATTTTAATAGAGGACTACCTCTTCATATTCTGCCAAAGCAGCTACCTTTACTTAGCTGTTTGTGAACTCAGTTTTCCATCAGGAGATGCATTTTATTGTATCTTATTCTTTAAAGACTAAACCCAAAGAGCAAAATATCAGACATTACCTTTCAGCATCATTCGTCCAGTGGATCCTCCAAACGTGTTGAGAAGGCCACTTCTTGCTCCTAAAGAGGTGGTCGCCTCAAGGAGAGAACCAGTGATGTACTGAGATATGGATGTTCTTTGGAGGGTGGCACGGTACTCACACTCGGTGTCTCGGACACATTGCTTTAAGCATGGACCAACACTAATCCTTCCATGGGCTGCATCCGAGGCTGGGAGCTTTGTGAAGAAATGGAGACGAGATCCAACTGTATCTTCTGTTTCTTCTCTTCTCACTGCATTGTAGATCTGTGAATAGCACAAAGCACAGGAAGTATTAATCTAGTTTCTTAGAAAAGCAAATTAGCTTGTTGACAAAATGCCAGGATGACTTATGAAGAAAGAAGGTTCAGTTGCTCTAAGCGCAAACACTTTTGAGCACTGGACTCATGCATTAACCTGAACATTCTACAGACACCATTTATTTGGAGAAGTATGTGTAGTTATGAAATAGGCCATTCAAACAACTTTGCTATCAAACAGAGCACTTAAAGTTGCACCAACCAAAAATACATTCAGCTCAAATTTCTCCTCCTCCACAGGACAGCAAAGCTCTTTTGCATAAAGGCAAGGACAAATCTTTCTCTCTTGTCTTTTTACATGACTGTCCATCTATCTGCCTCCATAAATGCTTTAATCTGACATTCATAGGGAATTTTTGCTCCATTTCCAAAGTGAAGTGAGGATGAGAGGGTCACAGGGAAGGGAAACTTCTCTATTTCTCTCTCTAGTATATTCCTTTCATCTACTGGCTGATGTCAGTCTTTGAATCTTTCATTCTCTTCCCCCTTCTTGCCTCCCACATTCAGAGTTGACGGATTTTCTTTACATCTTTTTGGGTTCCTCTCTCTCTATCACTTGAATTCACCAGGAGTGATCTGACGAAGACTAGACTGTGAGGACAGGTTCCCTGCCATGTCGCCTGACTATTTTAATGCAGTCACTCAACAAGCATGAATACAGATCCTGACCTGTGCAACACACCATGTCAAAAATCATGGGGCAAGAGCAAAGGATGCCTCACCCTTCTTCTGCTTCAGGATTTCACAATCTACTTGTGAAGAAGAGGCCTGGATATTTTGAGGTTTGACGTTATTACAGAAAGGGGATAGGTTTGTTTGTTTGTTTGTTTTTTAGATATTCTAGAGAGCCAGTAGTACAGGTAGCGTGAACAACAGTGAAGAGATGTCACGTGTAGGGAATATGTAGCCCTCTGTGTTGTATCCATCATGTCTCCTTATCAACTTTCTAAGATCAACTTCAAACCCATAACTACTTATTACATATTTATATGCAGTCACTGTGTCTGGTCTGGGCAAATCAATCCATTTTCACATCACAAAACTCACAGAACAGCAAAGAGCTTATGGTAGCGTGGCAATGGTGTGAGCCCTCTTTGGTGACATCAATATCCAGGTAAAAGGAGATCCTCACATATCCTTCAGGCAATTCATGTGCCATTGCAAATTTCACCTTAACCAGGGCACTCAAGACACCCCCTATTGAGCTGTGTTCAGTCCCTATGGGGCCCTACAATAAACCCAGATGTAACATTCAAAATTGACTAAACTTCACTAGACTTCTACTCTCCACACTTCTGCCTGGTGGTATATTCTTGCACTTGGAGGTTGAGTGTAAGTTCTTAGCTTTTCTTCTCTGTCATTACATTTCTGGATGCCAGTGTGGCCATGGAGATGGTATGTAGGAACACATCCCAGGCTCCAGGGTGAGGTGTGTGGCCCTGAATATTTGGCTCTGCCTTGACCAGTCAGAGCTGATAATGAACATGAGCAACTGACTTGGGTGTATTGAGAAAGTTTCCTCCTGTGTGAGGTGGGGATAATAGCATCATTTCTTAGTGATACTGTTAAATCCACTAAGACAACACATGTAACATACTTGACTTAATGTCTAGAAATGGCACCCATTACTACTGGGTGAGTCTATAGCAGAAAATGCACTCCTCCATCCTTAAGAAATGGCAGGAGGTTGTGTAACCATAGAACAGAGGCTATAGTATTCAGTGTGATGGGGTTATACCTGTGCTTTTTTGTGTGGTTGGATGTCATCCTAACCCTGACTGGGACAAGTACAGCGCTCAGAACATGATTTTCTCTCATCTCCACATCATACAGTCAGTCTTCAGCACAGCAAATCTCCTATAAGCCCTTCAATAAATGCTCTAGAAATTCGTGGAAAGGACTTCATGAGGCCTAACAGCCTACGAAGGATTTAGAGAGAGAGATCAGTGTGGCCCAAGCCTTGAAAAGCTAGCATGGCTCTAACTGGAACAGGTTAGAAGTGCATGAGGAGAGGGTGGAAAATGCAGATGTGTCCTACCAGCAGCGAGTAGGGCAGGGTGTGGAAGGCAGAGAGAGAGAGGAGGTGTAACTGGACACTGAGGAAAGTTAGATGGCCTGTTATAAGAGGAGCCTGGACTGTGAAAGCTTCAATCCATGTGAGGAACTCCTAATGCTTTGTATTTCTTTTTAGCAGAGGAATGGGGCTAAAAAGGTTTTGTTTAAAAAGATTAATGTGGGCTAGGAGGTGTCTCAGAGAGTAAGAGCACTTGCACAAGCATAAGGGCCTGAGAGAGCCAGAGTCTGCTGGAGTTATATTTCCCAGCACATGTGAAAATCTGGGTATGGCCATGCATATCTGTGACCCCCATCCTCAGAGAAGATGCAGAACAGAAACTAGAGAATCACTGTGGCTCACTGAGCTCTAACCAGGCTTGGTGGTGCACACCTTTAATCCCAGCACTAGGAGGCAGAGATAGGAGGAGTGCTGTGAGTTCAAGGCCAGTTTGGGACTACAGAGTGAATTCCAGGTCAGCCTGGGTTAGAGCAAGATCTTACCTCTGAAAACTAACAAACAAAAAACCCAAAGCTGTGAGAGACTCTGTCTCAAGGAAACAGGTGAATGAGTGAATAGAGAATAACATCCAATGTTCTCCTCTGGCCTCTGCATGGATGCACATGGGGTGCACTCATCTGCATAGACTTGTGCATATACCACACACACCATCCCACAGATACACTACACACACAAGCAAAAAACAAAAAACAAAAAAAGATTTAAAAAATATTTTATTTATTTATTTGAGAGAGAGAGAGAGAGAGAGAGAGAGAGAGAGAGAGAGAGAGAGAGAGAGAGGCAAACACAGAGAGAATGGGCACACCAGGGCTTCCAGCCACTGCAAACAACTCCAAACGCATATGCCACCTTAAGCATCTGTCGTTACATGGGCACTGGGGGATCGAACTCTGGTCCTTCCTCTTTACAGCAAATGCCTTAACCGCCAAGCCATCTCTCCAGCCCCACCAAAAAAGATTTTTTAAAGCAATGTTTAATAATCAGTCCACTAGTTACTAATGGATTGCTTACATGTCCTTTACTTGCCAAGCTGCCCCACTGTGCCCTCACTCATTGCTTCAGGCATGTTAAACACACTGCATCTTAACAGATTTCCAATGGCTCATTCAAGCCCTTATCCAACCTTACCAATGCACTGTCCTTCAAACCCAAGACCTACAAAGAAAGGCAGGACACAAGGACTCCTTGATCAGAGAAACCTGAAAACAGCAAATACTACCTTACTGGAGATTATATTGATTAACAGAATATTAAAGATAATTACAAGCCTTAGAGTACAGAAATTCATTCTATTTTACTGAAATGTTTAATTCTCATGTTATTTGACACAGAGTTTTCTGAAGTACACTTAAGTCTACAGATCAAGTTCAGCATGAAATAAATTGTTCAAATCCGATAGACTTTCCCCTTTTTGTGTGTAGGTGTGTTGGTACATGAATGAGCATGCGCGTATGTGCTTGTGCATGTGGAGGCCAGAGGTTGATCTTGGGTATCTTCCATGATTGCTCTCCACCTTCAATGTCTCAACGCAGGGTCTCTCAGTTGAACCCAGAGCTCACTGATTTGGCTAGTCTAGCTAGCCATCTTGTCTCAGCAATTCCCTATCTCCGACTCCTGAGCCCTGGGACTACACTGACCAGGTGCTGGGGATCTGAATGCCAGCCCTTATGCTTGAGCTGTCCACAAGTGCTCTAACTCCCGAGACCTCACTCCAGTCCCTCTAAAAGACCCCTCTTATTTCCACTTCCTTGACCTCAGTGGTATCTCTGAAATACACAATCCCCCATCTTTCTTAAAGTCTTCCTTTTCATCATCTCATTGTTTCATCTTCACTGTCCTTCCATCTCTGGCCTTCAGGACAGTTATAATGCACGACTGAATTGCCAACAAGCACTTAATACAAACTGATGGCCATTAACCAGATTCAGCCAAGAGATTGGCTTTATCCAACATGAAGTTTCAAATCATTAAAATTTGCATGCACATCCGAAGTTACAGCATCTCCTAAACATCAGGATGCTTTACCAGCCCTGAGCATTTCCACAAGGTATTGAATGACTATACATGGACCAATTGGCAAGGAACAAGTTTAGGAGTTGGTGTCAGTCCCCACCTCTCTCATCACACCTGGCTAATATTTGGATATCAGTAGTACATAGGTCTGTGGTCCTTGTCTTGGTGACATTTGGACAAGGATGGCAATTTATCCAATAAACATGTACTGAGTCCCTCCAATGCGTTCCATGTGTGCTATTCTCATGATTACTGCCAAGAGTGCAGGGAGAAAGGTTGCAACTTGCCTTGTATAAAGAAACAAAAAACGAGGAACTCTAAGACTGAATCTTACCCAATAACCACCATTGCTAACACCTCCACCACAAAGAACTGGAAAGACATCACAAGTTTAGACCAAGATCTGAACTAGTAAACAGAAGCCATACCAATTCTGGACAAACAGAATCTAAGGTGTTGACTGGGAAAGGGCTGAAGCATGAACAAAGTGGTGGAAGAGATGATAATAATGTTCAGGAGCCATGTCAAAACCAGGTTACTCTCTCTTACCAGAAAACTTAAAATGGTCTGAATCCAAGCTCCCCACCCTGCTTCCCAGCTGTAAGGCCTTCCCTGGGAAAATTTTTGCTTTACCATTCTGTACCTACATTACCTTTTCTCCAAGATATAGACATGGGAATATCTGCTTCATACAGTTATGATTAAAATAACAAGGGTTTTTTTTTTTTGTTTTGTTTTTTCGAGGTAGGGTCTCACTCTAGCCCAGGCTGACCTGGAATTCACTATGCAGTCTCAGGATGGCCTTGAACTCACGGCAATCCTCCTACCTCTACCTCCCGAGTGATGGGATTAAAGGCCTGCGCCACCATGCCCAGCTTTAAAATGACGTTTTGATAAAGACAATATGATTCAATAGCATCTGGTAGTTAGAAAATGCTCAGCAAATATTTTTATGATGATGGTGACTGTGATAACTACAGTATAAAAATTGGCACAGGGCTGCAGAGATGGTTCCGTGGTTAAGGCACTTGCCTACAAGCCCTAATGACCCGGGTTTGATTCCCCAGTATTCACATAAAGCCAGAGACACAAAGTGGGGCATACATCTGGAGTTTGTTTCCAGTGGCAGGAGGCCCTGGCACACTCACTTTCTCTCTCTCTCTCTCTCTCTCTCTCTCTCTCTCTCTCTCTCTCTCTCTCTCTCTTTCTCTCTCCTTGCAAATAAATAATTTAAAAAACTGGCACAATTATTTCCTTTATTAATTTTCCTAGCCTTGCGATTTGCTTGACCACTAGGAATTTACCAAAGGTAATGCAAGCAGGATCATGAAAAATTTGTGTTGAAGCTTTTCCTTTCTTCTCGCTTTAAACGACTTTGCAAAAATTATCATGCGAAGAAGTCTGAGCCAGATTGCTGGAGGATGAGAAACCTTGGCCTAGATACTGGCTGATAGTCTGTCAAGAGGCAGCCTCACAGTGAGACCACCCCAACTCCCAGATCCTCCACTGCCAGTCTAGGCACAACCACAGATGCATGAGGGAGCCAGGCAGGTACTAGTTGGTCCAGACCAGGAGAACCACCTGCCAATTCACAGAATCATGGACTATATGATTTCAGTTATAAATTCACTATAATGGCTGGTATAATAACAAGTGTTTTACTTAATTTCAATTGATCCTGCAAAACAGCTCTATATAGAATCGCTTCCATACTACAGATGAGAGAGTAAGCCTAAAGAAAAGGAGAAATATAGCCCTTACCCAGCTAGTAAGAGGTTAAACCATGATTAAAAGTCATGTTAAGCTGGGTGTGGTGGCACACACCTTTAATCCCAGCACTCAGGAGCAGAGGTAAATGGAACACCAAGAGTTTGAGGCCACCCTGAGACTACATAGTGAATTCCAGGTCAGCCTGGGCTAGAATGAGACCCTACCTTGACAAACCAAAGAATAATAATAATAAATAAAAATTCATATCTCTAATTCTGTGACTCGGCTTTATCATGGTGCTCTATGTGACCATACCCACAGCTCAGTGGTGGGATTCAACACCACATCATTATCCAAGAGCACATCATTATTTGACAAGAGGCTTTACTGATATTTATACTGCTATTTTGTTTTTACTCATAACTGTTTTCATTCCCCCCATAAATTGCTTTTGAAAATAGTCAAGTTATGACTAATGAATGACAAAATATATTTCCTTTATATGGAGATTCATCATTTAAAATCACAAAGTGAAAAAAGTCATAAACTTTATCCCACTTGATTAATGTGGAAATAGAAGGAGCTGAAAAGAACACAGACTACTGCCCTACGTGGGCCAATATTGTTTTTGAGATAAAATGAACACGTCACAACCTAGCACCCCAGCTTGCTGAGCAACTATAATCTTCATTTGTTCACTTCTTCAACAGTTCACTCATTTGCTGAGCATGTGCGTTTAGCCTGGCCTAACCGCTGAGGAGCTAATGGTGAACAAGAAGATTTCATGTCAGTGGGGAAGACGGACAGTAAACAAGTGCACCAGATAAGTTCATTAGCAACTGCAGACTGCTGGAACATATGTTGTCACTTTAAGAGGCCTGGGGTCCAAGGCCAGGCATGCAAGACCAGCCCTCCTGCTGTTTGGGAAAACAAGATACTGCTCCCTGTTGCCAGGGAAACCCAACATGTCCCTGGGTCCTATCTAAGAGCAGGATGGCAGAACAGACCCTTTCCCTCAGAGACCTTGAAGGACCAGAGACTTTCTTTATCTCTGATTTCTAGTAGCCAATGCCCACACACAATCCTTCCTCCTCCCCAGAAATTCATAAAGGGACCACCTTGCTTTGTTCCTCAGATTTCCAGTGTCTGCCCTTCCCTTCTGACTTCAGAGCCCACTATGCCACCTTGGCATAGTGTTTCCAACTCTCCTAACAAAAGCTTTAACCATAACAGGCATTTAGTCTCAGCTCCTCTCTCATGGACCAGGCTTCTCTCCCCCATTATCACAGACTGGGCTGGGTTGTTGTTCAGTGGTAGAGCACTTGCCTAGCAAATATAAGGCCTTGGGCTCAATCTCCAGCACTGCAAAGAAAAGTATACTGTTTTATATAGTCAAGATAAGGAAAGTAATTCAGGAGTTTCCATTTAGCTGTTGTTAAGTTCTGAAAGATGTAAGACTCATATAACAAGACAATGCTGCGATCAATGCTTCCTGGGGCTCCTAACCAAAACAATTGCCAGTGGCTCCTCTCCATGGACTCACACTCCTCCCATAATGCTGTAGGATGACATGACCTGGATGAGTGGTTGGAGCAAAACGACCATAATATTATGTATTATGAAGTTACTTGCTAAGACATTAACAATGCTTAGACATTTGCAGAAACACAGCACATGTCAATTCCTTGTGTGCACTAGTACATGGAGAGCAGATCCAAGACAAAACAAAATAAAGCAATCATACTGAAGCTAAAAAAAATAACTGACTGCCCTGAAAGGCATGAAGTAGTCAGACATACCAGCACCTGCTCAGGAAGGATGCTCAGTCCTCCAGGCAGCCCAAGGGGCTTTGTCTCCACCTGAAACTTGAAGGGATGGCCAAGGGGAACCAATTTTGTCCTTGCTTTGTTTCAAAAGCTCTATTTCTGGGATCAGTTATGGAAAATTATGATGTGGATCTGATGGCATGTATTCTGAAATCTTTCAGCAGGAAGAGCACTGGTTACTTAAGGGATGTATTAACTCCATGATAATACTGGTAAGGACCATTTATAGGTTGCTTAAAATGAACTAGGTGCTGAGATATGATTTCATGTAGGCACCAGAACAGCTCAATGAGGAGGTCCTGCTATGATCAACATTTGAAAATAAGGAACTTAAATATACAGGGTTAGGACTCCAACTCTAACCCAGTGCTGCCAATACCAAGCTGAGTTCCTAGGGAATCTATGACAGGTGTCAAATGAAGCACTTTTAAGAGAGAATTAAGTCAAGTAAACATCCCTCCACCTTTCTTAGCCTTTCTCTTCCCATGAGAAACTCAGCTCTGTGAGGACTTTTCTTGTTTTAATTACCGAACATACAGTGTCCAGAACACTGGTTTCTGTTATGATTTCTCAGTACATAGCTCTTGATGGAATGAATGAGTCTCTCTATTCTATGTCCTCAATAAATTTTTGCCAGAATTTTCCAGTATGTTTTTTGGCCATGAATCCACTAGACTCATCTAAACCATAGATGACACTGTACTGTCAACTGTATTTGGTGAACATTATATATAGAAATCACATGAAATAATATCCAATCTTTACAATTGTATTCGTAACAGCTCTTGCCAAATAAATGTCTCATTGTTACTAACCAAATATGCCCAGTCCTGAGAAATCAATCAGTGATTGTTTCATACCATTCCATTATCACATACCAGTCAGTCAAGAGAACTTAATCTGATCTATTCTTCATCCAAACTTTTCATGAAAATGATAATTTGAATGGATTATAGGATCTTAAAAAAAACAGCATATAGATTCATGGATTGACCTTCCTAAATAAAATTAGTTCAACAAATAATTGAGTTGAATTTATAGAGACTGACAGATGTTTGAGAACAATGACTTTAAGAACAAACAAACTCTCCCCTGGAGAGATCCAGAATCTATTAACTGATGAATGCTGGGCAAATGCTATACCCACCTATTCTTACTCCTTGCCCTTGCCCTTGGCCAGGTACTCTTGTCTTTGGTATGAAAGGACCAGCCAAATCTATCTCACAGGTCCTTTTTAGAGCTTTTGTTCTGTGATCTACTTACCTTGAGGGGGAAGGGTGTTAATTGACTTTAATTTTGATCATCATTATTCTCCCATCAGTGTTCTTCTGTCTCAGCTATCATTCCTCAGTATTAAATATCTATATCATCTATATCTATAATCTATCTATCTATATCTATATCTATCTATAATCTATCTATATCTATATCTATCTATCTATCTATCTATCTATCTATCTATCTATCTATCTATCTATCTATCTATCTCTCATAGCACCCTGATCCTCCCCCATAATGGGGTTTTAATGAGCCCCGTGCTAGAAAATCAAATGATCACGTTTGTTTTAACTATGCTGAG
This sequence comes from Zapus hudsonius, assembly GCA_004024765.1. Lineage (NCBI taxonomy): Eukaryota > Metazoa > Chordata > Mammalia > Rodentia > Dipodidae > Zapus > Zapus hudsonius. The sequence continues at coordinate 10,575 of PVHP010009418.1, read as the reverse complement.
TGTGGTTCACAAGGCTTGAAGTGTAGGAGCTCTGGGCTTTGCCTTGGAATCCCTCATACTGTTCTCACACAGCTGTCCCCTAACTTCTAGGGTTTAAAGGCAGTGTTCTAGAAAACTAAAGAAGCTGGAAAATTGAAGACCATTGCTGATGGGTATCTACCAATGTGTAAACAAAAGGCAATGATAAAGAAACCACCAAATTTCTTAAGAGTGGTCAGAAACAGTGAGGCTGTTGGGGGTGTGGCTGCTGCAGCAGCTTGGAGACCAAGTGGCAGGACGGGAGGATTTGGCAGCAGGCTGCGTTTCCTCCGCTCTCAAGTCCACATTCCATTCCAGAGCCTGTGCAGAGAATTCCATTCTTCTGAGAGAACGGAGACCACGCACGAGACACTGGCCAAACATGATTCCAAAGAGCCAAAAATAAAGGCTTTGCCAGCACCAAGCCAATTAACCAGAGTCATGCCGATGATGGCTTCCACAGGAAACAAACAGAACCTTTATTATTGGGGGAAATACCTAAGAAAGGTGAGAGGGGATACCCAGGACTGCAGATATTCTCGGATTTTCACAGCAACAAACGCTCTTCCACACAACTGCTTCTAATCTACATTTCACCTTTCATTACAATTCTACTTCCTCCTTATAGCCATCCCCAGGCTTCTGCAAGAAATAAGCATGTTTTTCCCTTACCCCAACCATACCCAAAGCAAAACCCTAGAGTGCTGCTTCCTATTAAATATAGGTCACTCCTTTTCCAGGACATGAGTGCCATGTCTTACTCAACACTATTCCCAGCTCAGGGCCAACACACAGCACACTGCAGGCAGTGGAGGGGAGGTGCAATGGAATCCTAGCTATAGCTTGCAACATGGGCCTCAAATTGAAGGTCTGGGCCAGCACTGGAAGCATCACCTGGAAACTTGTTAGAAATGTAAGCTCAGGGGTTGGGGAGATGGCTCAGTTGGTAAAGTGCTTGCCTTATGTATATGAGGACCTGAGTTCAATCCCTAGGACCCACATAAATGCCAGGTATATGCTAGTCATCCCAGATCTGGGGAGGCCCAGACAGGTTGATCCCGGGGGCTTGCTAAAGAGCTAGTCTAGCCCAGTATGTGAGCTCCAGGACAATGAGAGACCCTGCCTCAAAGGATGCGAATAGCTTTCCTAAGGAATGACACCTGAAGTTGTCCTCTGGTCTCCATATACACGTGCATGTACACTGCATGCACACATGCTCACACACACACACACACACACACACACACACACGCAAGCACACCAACACACATACACATAGCAAAGAAAGCAAAAAAGAAATCAGGTCTGCTGAGCTGAAGAATCTGGGACCCAGCCATCTGCATTTCAGCAGCTCTCCAGAGGACTGATTCCTGATTTTAGAAGCACTACCATGGACCCTAAGGAAAATCCACTATCTTTCATCTCTGATTGTACTTCCTACATGATTCTTCCCATCTAATGCCCATGTCTATTGCAGTTATGTTCTCATTGCTGGGACAAAACAACTGACCAGACGTAACTTACGGAAGGAAAGGATTTACTTTGCACTTACAGCTTCAAGGGGAAGTTTCATCGTGGCCCAGGAAAACTTGGCAGGCAGCTCACAACTTCACATATCTGCTACTCATCCACAGCAGGAACACAAGGTCACCCTCAGTGCTATACCTTGGCCAGCAAGGCTCTGCCTCTCCAAGGCTCCAGCAGCTGGGCACTAAGTAGGAAGCCGAATCACCAACACTTGAGTCTATGGGGGACATTTTGCGTTCAAACCACCACACTGTCATCTCCCTTCTAGAATGAGAGCCAAAAAAGGCAGGGCAGGGACCTAAACATCTCTTCATCCCTCAAAGATCAGAATCAAGTACAGGACAAAACTAAGAAATACAAGTGAAATGAAGGAGTCCCTCTCCCTGGACTTCCCTGTGGCTGTGGATTTCAAAGGGATGCTTTCAGCTTAGTAACTGCAAAGATTAATCACGCTTCAGATGCTTATTCTAATGGGAATTACCATGCGGATGAATCATGTCATGTCATAATGAGAAAACCTGGCTGCCAAGGGAGTCTCTTAAAATGAAAAAATCTAATCAGGACAAATGGATTATGTCGTTAGGCTCGTGATGTCAGGCCCACAGAAGGGACTTAATGGCCTGAGCTGCCAGGCTTCTTGCAGCTCCAAGGAGCAGTGGGTCATCTAATGAATCACCCAAGGACAAAGCCCCCGCAAGACAAAAACAAACTTCCACAAATCCTACAGTGTGGTGCGCTGCCTGGCTCAGAGGCTCCAGGGCAGGGCTCTTGCTAAGCTGTGCACATGGGAAGCTGTGAGAGACAGAAAGTTCCTGACATCCTGCCATGTTGGGCTGCTGTAGTCCATGACAGGTGGAGGGGACCAATGCCAACCACACAGGACCAAGCTCTTTGCTTCCTGTGTGACACCCCTTCGACCCTGAATTTCTGCTCTCCTTGCCCTACTTTCTAATGCCCTCCCTCTCCCCAGCTGAAAAGGACCAGAGTTGCCTCTTCCTTCGCAGATCTGAGGGCCTCTCCTGCCTGGTTTATTGTTTCTTTTTTTTTAAAAAACATTTTATTTATTCATTTTTCAAGCAGAGAGATACAGAGAGACAGAGAGAGAGAGAGAGAGAGACAGAGAGAGACAGAGAGAGACAGAGAGAGTGCACCATGGCCACCACCTTGTGGGTCTGTCTTATGTGGGTACTGGGGAATTGAACCAGGGGCCTTAGGCACTGGAGGCAAGTGACTTAACTGCTGAGCCATCTCTTCAGCCCTTGGTTCATTGTTTCTGAACCAATGCCACATTTCTCTCCTGAATTCTTCTTTATTGTGATCTTTGCTTTATGTTTTCTCCTTTAAATAAATATATTATTATACATATTTGTGGGGTACAATGCAAAAATTTCCATCCATGTGTAAAAGGTGCAATGATCAAATCCAGGGAATTGGCACTGGTATACCATTATTTCTGTTTGGAGCCTTTGAGCTACTCTCCTCTAGATCATAAAATGTATAATCAGTTATTGTGACTTATAGCACACTAGAACTTATTCCTTTGATCCAACAGTATTTTGGTACCTATAAACCAATCTCCCTCTGCTCTTTTCTCACCTAACCCTTCAATGCCTCTAGCAGTTACTATCCCATTCCCTCTTATTTTCAGACCAACTGCTTTAGCTTCCACATGTAAAAGAGAACATATGATATTGTCCTTCTCTTCCTAGCTCTTTTCACTTAATATGATATGCTTCTATTTCATCCATCTTGCCACAAATGACAGGATTTTATCCTTTCTTGTGGCTGAGTAAAATGTTGTGTATGCACACTACATTTCTTTATCCATTCACCCATTAATGGATATTTTCTTTAATTCTGTATCATGAGTTATTGTGGATAATGGTACAATAGATGCAAAATATGAGTTTTTCTTCGATATGTCAATTAATTTCCTTTAGACTATGCCCAGAAGTAGGATAGCTGGATCATATGAAAAATTTCAATTTTTTTTGAGGAATCACATAGTTTCCCATAGTGGCTGTACTCAGTCACCATGCCACCTTTTCCTCTCCATCCTTGCAGCCTTTGCTACTTTTTGCTGTTTTGATAATGGCTGTTTTGACTGAGGCGAGGTGATATCTCATGGTGGTTTGGATTTGAATTTTCTCGATGGTTAGTGATGCTCAGCACTTTATTCATATACTTATGTTTTCTATTCTGCTGGGACAACACAAAAAGTACCCCAAGGACAAGACCCCACTCACCGAAGGCTCAAGCTTAAAAAAATTGCAAGTTCATTTGAAAGGAATTCCGTGCTCTACAACCACCACCTAGAGTAGTGTTTCCGGTTTACCTGCAAAATCACACAAGGATGTGGCCCAAGGGCCAGGCTACATTTCAAGCTGTCAGTAAAACTTGGCATCATGGTTAAAGTGGCGCTGGTTTTATAGGCACGCAGAATACAAGAGTAAGGGAGCTCTGGACGCTTTTGTCAAGGTTCCAGAAAGCTGCCGAGGCCAGGCAACAGCACAGAGCTCCTGAGTGGGCTGTGTATGAAGCCATAAGGTAAAGTGAGAGCTGTGATGGAGACCCCAGGAGATTGGAGACACCAAAAACGTGGGGTGTTCATTGAGGAAAGCTGCAGACACCTAGTGGAGCTGGTTATGAGAGGTCACATATGCCGAATAAAAATGGAGTGGTGGGGCTACCCGCGACCCACAGGAGCCCAAATGGTGCCACTAAGAGCCACAGATGTCAGACATGGATCCCTAAGAGTTAGTGTTTCCCCTGATCTTTCCTTCTATACTTCCACTCCTTCCTCTTGGAATAGAAATGTTTACTCTGTGCTGTTTTATACATACGAAGTATGCAACTTCTTTATTTTTACTTTTTTTTATTTTATAGGTCTCAGTTTAAAGATTGCCTTTAGTCTCAGAAGAAACTTTGACTGGTTGAACAGTGTTATGGTTTGATCCAGGGGTCCCCCACAAACAAATGTGTTCTGAGTGATCAACCCCCAGCTGATGGCAGTTTGGGTATTAGAACCTCATTGGAGCTGTGTTGTTGGGGGCGGGCTTGTGGGTGTTAGAAGCCAGCTTCCCCTTACCAGTGTTTGGCACACCTTCCTGCTGCTGTTTGCAGTACTGTGGCAGAGGTGATGTCCACCCCTCTGCTCATGCCATCATTTTCCCTGCCATGATGGAGTCTCCCCTCAAGTCTGTAAGCCTAATAAACCCATTCCTTCACAAGCAGCTTTTGTTCTGCTTCTTTGTTGCAGCAATGAGAAAAAGGTTAACTACAATAAGCAGTGTTGAAACTATGAGATTTGGGGGCTTTTAAAAGTTGAAATGAATATATTTCGCATTATGAGATGACCATGAGCATATTGGGGACAGGGGCAGAATGTTATGGTTTAGATATGAAAAATGCCCCACAGGCATTTGTGTTTCAACACTTTGTCTCTAGCTGGCAGTGCTTTTTGGGAGACCTTATATCTGGAGGAAGTAGGACACTGGGGAATGCACCTTGAGATTTATAGGGCCTTGCTTCCTGTCCTGTCTGTTTCCTGTTCTGCCAAGATTTGAGCAAGATGGCTCATGTCCTGCCACCACAGCCATAAACTGCTGTGGGGGCCAAACCTTACTCAGCATGTCATGCTTTCCCCACCATGAAAAACTGTAACCTCAAACCATGAGACAAAATACATCTTCCATCCCTATAAACAAATACCTGTTCTGATCATTTGCCTATTCTAACTGGGTTATTAATATTTTGGTATTGAGTTTTTAAAGTTCTTTTTATATTCCAGATGCTAATTCCTTGACAGATGAATAGTTTGAAAATATATTCCCATATCCCGTAGGTTGTCTCCCATTCTGTTGACCATTTACTTTTGTTATGCAGAAATTTTATTGTTCCATTTGTCCATTTGGGCATCTTATCCAAGAGGTTCTTGCCTATCTTTTTCTAGCAGTTTCATAGTTCACGGGTCTTACATTTAACTGGAATTTTGTATATGGTGAGAAAGGGGCGAAGTTCCATTCTGCATATGGATGTCAATTTTTCCAGCACCTCTTAGTGAAGAGGCTGTCCTTTTTTCAGTGTGATGCCATTGTAGAGTATGATTTGGCTGGAGCTACATTGATTCATTTTTGGTGTTTCTATCTTGTTCCAGCGGTCTTTGTGTAGAATTCTATGATAGTGCTATGGTCTGGTTTGTCTTGGTCCCTTCTGGACTGGTCCCTAGTCTTCCTGAAGATAGCCCAAGGCTGAGGTGAACCTTCTAGAACAAAGTGCTCTGACAACCAGAGATGGCTAGAAGAACGATAGGCCTTAGGGTAATGTGGAGAGAGATCATTATGACATATTAATCATGCCGGACTCTTGTGTTTCTTTAATAGAGATAATGACAGGATTATTATAACTAAGAAAAGCAGTTAATAACAAGATCTTTGTCTCCAGTTGCACCAGTATCTGTATGATCATAATAGCATCTATATCTGAATCTTTAGAACTCCAAGTCCATGCTGCTGGTTTGCAGGACCTCAGACAACCTCCCCAAATCACCCATCTCTCCTTCTTCCCGTCAATCACCCCCAAGGTGGCAGAGACGTATATTCAGGGATAAGTTTCCTTCTGTTTATCCTCTATTCTTTTTGAATTGGCCTCTATTGCTGGCCAGGCTTTGTCCTCCTCGGCCAGGACTGAGGTTAGGAGTATTGAAGGATGGCCCAGAAGCTGCAAATGAACTTGTAGAGTTGCCTGGGAATATTCAGAGACGAACAGCCAAGCTCTGCAATTCAGTTCTGGGGTTGTGTGCTCCTGTCATGCAAGCAGCATTCAGGAGGTGGGAGCTTGTTACTCCCTTTGGTTGGTTATATGGGCTTACTGTGCAATCCTTTCTCTCTTCTTAGTATCTTCCTTTCTCTACGTTTCCCTCTCTTCTAAGAGAGTGTTTTCTCCAGCTTCCCATCATTACTTATGGTTTCTTCACTCTCAAAGTTTCTTGCTCCTCCCCAGTGCAGAGCCCTCACTTTTCTTTCTTATGAATTTCCTCTTGTTTTTTGCTGTTCTAATTTCCCTTACCTTCCTCAATGTCCGACCTTCCCCTTCCTTTGTTCCTATTGCTCTTTAATCCCCTCCACCCTTCATTTCTTTACACTCCCTTTGGATGCCGATCATCTGAGCCTCAGTTCCACAGGCAAAGGAAGGATATGGGAATGAAGGAAGAGTAATACAATCTCAAAGCACAGACCCTCCTTTAATTATTAGTGGGCAGTCATTTTCAATATTGAATACATTATGTTGCTTTGACTGGAAAACTGCATTGATTTAATCCATGAAGGTATATCTTTTTATGTGAGCTATGTGAACACAGGTCCTCAGAGAGAAGCCAGAGATTTTCCTTCCCCAAATTCCCAAGAAATGGGGTAGCTGAAGCTGGGTGTGGTGGTACCAGCGTTAATCACCCTGAGTTCAAGGCCACCCTGAGACTATATAGTGAATTCCAGGTCAGCCTTGGTTAGAGCGAGACTCTAACTTGAAACAAACAAACAAACAAACAAATTGGTAGAATATGGGGCACCACCCTCAGAAGCAGGACCTAATGTAAGTGTGTTTGAAGATCTTGATTAACTGAGTCACTTCAGGAACAATGGCACCCATGTCAGAGCCTCATATAAACTGGGGAGACTTGAGAGTTGTTTTGACAGCAGTATAAGTTCAAGTCTCACCCAAGGGTAGAACCAGACTCAACATCCCTATTGATGATTCCTCATTCACATTCACAGTATAACAATTTTCAGAGACATCCACAGCATAGACAGTCATTTAGGGTTTTTCCTGTCTAGCTGGAGGTATCAATCTGAAAAAAAAAATAAACTTTTCCACTTTTGGAGAACTAAAATGCTAATAATAATAAGAGGGTAATATAGTCTGCTGCCATGAGTAGGCTGACCACACTTCCTACTGGGAGAGAACAGCAAACCAAGAAAGGAGCATTTGTGCAATGGAGGAGCCAAAACCTGGGGGAGGTAATCAACAGCTTTTAAATTCAGCCAAATATTCCACTTAGTGAGGGGGAGCCCTTAACTGGAACTGGGGACTTAGGGCGATATGCACTGGGAGCCGAACTCTTAGGCCCCCAAGGAGAGATGCACTAAGTGAGCAATTTATGGAGAGGCTAATAAAAATAGAATCTAGACTAATACAGACAGCCCACGGAGGAGGATAGCCATCTGATCAGGGATGGGGAGGGGTGGAATTGGGGAATTCGGGATAACAACGCATTGTTTGCCCACTAAATAATGTAACTCATTATGGACAATAAATATATATTTTAAAAAAATAGAATCTAGCTAATTCAGAAATGTGTATCTCAGTTAACCTATACTGATCTCACTCTCCAATGGAGATTGTGTTTATATCTTTCAGAAAGCAGCCAGAGATCTGTGGCTCATCCAACCCTACCAACAAACCGCAGGCCAATAACTGACATCCTGGCAAGAGATGAGCCACCCCAGACATACCGTGGAGGATCCATATGGAACCCTGCAGTGAATGATGGGATGAACAAGGGACCCACAGCCACAGCCATTCAGTCAACACAGGATAAGCCAGTGAGACAGACACCAATGATTTCAACACAACCTAAAGCAGAAGTACAGAGACCCCCCCCTAAGTTCTCAACAATAAAGCAGCCTTAATACTCACCCACCACAACTCAGGGAACTAGCTGAAGAGTGGGCAGAAAGATTGTGAGAGCCATGGTGGGGGAGAATGTCCTGAGGCATGACACTCCTGAATAACAACACACTAGGGCCGGCAGAACCGGGTTGACTTCTAGGCTATCCATGGTCCCCTGCCCCAAGGACTGATCCAGACTGCCCACGGAGGAGGATATCCAGCTGATTGGGGATGGGGAAGAGGGGCATTGGGAACTGGGGATAACAACTCATTGTTTGCCCATTAAATAATGTAACTCATTATGGACAATAAAAAAAGAGGGTAATAACATTAGAATTGCACTCAAGTTCATGAGAACAAGTTGGGAATTATCAGTGTAAGGCATACTTCTGTCCTATTAGAGATGCCCAGCTCAGTTTGTGTGAGTACATGAGTTCAGGGCTAGGATTAGATTGCAAGATTGAAGGACAAAAAACCATTTGACCTTCAGAGGACTCAAGGGTATGAGAAAATTATACCCCACATCATCTGTCCTCTATACAGACAGATCAGGAAGATATGGTCACCTGACTATGTGTCAAAAAACTCCACAGAAAACACACACACACACACACACACACACACACACACACACACACACACACACACCATTCTACTAAACCCTCAAGTTGAACAAAATGTGAAACCTTAAAAAAACTTAAGGTTTAATGTTTATATGTAGCTTTTTAAAAGTTAACAAACCTGTAAAAAATTTCTAATTTACATTTCCAAAACACAGCATTTTAGCTCTTACATTTTGTAATTTAAAAAGCTTACTCTGTTGTCTCAAGTGAGTTTAAGGTTTTTCTTAGCTATCAAAACAAAGAGGTATTTTGTTGAAAGCACCAGGCGACAGTGTTTAGTATAAAGAATAATGGTATGAAACTCTATTGTGTAAAAAGCAGACTTAAGAGCTTTCCCTGTCTCCAGATTCTTTGGGTTTCTAACAACAAATTATAATACTATTGTCACAGCTTAGAAGATGGCTCAATGGATCAAGTGCTTGACATACAAGTGTGAGGATTGGAGATGAGATCTCCAACACCCTCTTAAAGCTGGGTGCAGTAAACGAGCATCTGCAATCCCAGTGTGCCTAGAACAAGATGGGAGGTGGAGGCAGGAGACTCTCTGGAAGCTCGCAGGTCAGGTAGCCTGTTGTGCACAACAGTGACCAAGAGACCCTGCTTCAAATGAGGTGGAAGGTGAGGACAGATGCCTGAGGTTGTCCTCTGATCTTGACATGCACACACACACACACACAGCTTAAAAATTAATAAAATAGGGGCTGAAGAGATGGCTCAGTGGTTGAGGCACTTGCCTGCAAAGCCTGACAACCCAGGTTCGATTCCCCAGTACCCACATAAAGCCAGATGCACAAAGGGACACATGCATTTAGACTTCATGAGCAGTGGTGGTTGGAGACCCTGAGATGCCCACTCTCTCTCTGTCTCCCTTCTCTTTATCTTTCTCTACTTACAAAGAAATATTTTTAAAAAAACAATAAAAATTAATAAAATTGATTGCCCTTCACTTTGAGGAAGCCCTAAGCAATTGTATATAGTATCTGCTTTCTAAGGGTTTACAAAGGACACTCTGTAGATGTGATTGTGCATAATTAATAGCAATGCCAACAGTATACATACTCATTTCAGCTATTACTATCCACTTGTGGTATTATAAGGATTTTCTCCCTTTGTGCCTTTCATGATCTGTTGGTCTAAGGCTTATTATATAGAATACAGTTGTAACTCATGATATGGTTCCTGATTTAATTTTAGCTTGCTGGAGGCAAGCTGACATTACCAGCTTGTCAAAGGCAGGGAGCAAACAAAGTCATTGCAGCCAGTCTTTGGCATGAGATTCTGGGCTGAGTGGCCTATAGGGAAGGACAGAATTACTGAGGCCCACTCCTAGCAGTGAACAGGAACCAAAGAAGACACAGTGCATACAGCTGTATTCAGAGGGTTCTTTTGACTGTGCCAGGCCTCTGCTTAAACACCAATAGTTTCTACAGCTGGGTACTGTATAATAAATGCCTTTTGAGAAGCCAATGCGGTGCAGCTAAAGGGCTCTGCCTGTCACACGTGTCCCAAGAATCAGACCACCTTTCATTCACCAGGAAGCACATCTCCTCACTCTTCTTTGAAAATCTTCACTCACTACATGAACCTTCACCTTATTTAGCATTTACTTCTTGGGCATGAAGGAGAGGGCACTCATAGTAGAACGTCCACATGCAGGGATGAACCTATCTTAATTGTGTATGTCTCAGGAGTGATGGTGACAAGCTGCCAAACAGGAGGCAGAGGTCCTGGGAATGGAGAA
>PVHP010009417.1:0-50530 GCA_004024765.1 Zapus hudsonius | reverse complement strand
TCATTGAGACCCCTAAAGCAAGTATAAAATTGTCAATAAGTATTTGTTCAGTGAATGAATGAAAATCAAGATGGTTTTAGCCATAATCAGTGTTCTGGAAAACAGGAAATCAGCCACAAACTGTCTCATAATTTGAACTCTCTTGTTCACTGTGGCTTCCTTTGTATTCAACACAGTACTGATATGCACACGGGGTGGGTAAACAGATAAAGTGGGTATACATGTGGGTCCTCAGCATCTACTTGTTGAACCAATGAATGGGTGATTGAATGTATTTGGGTTTTGGGAAGTGAACCTCAAGCCATTTTTCTTGACCCATCTGTATAGACATCTTTATGTCTGCCTCCTTTTTACAACTCTGGCCCCTGAGAACACGGTAACAATTTACATCACACATCACACATATTATTTCAGATATTTGAAGTAAAGTTAAGTGTAAAAACTATATGTTAAAAACTCACTCAGCTCAGAAAATAAGTACTGCCAAAATCAAGAGGCCTTTCACCTGAAATATTAAGACTTTTAGAACTCACTCAGCCTTTCCTTGTAGGTAAAATAACTAATGGAGAGAGAGGAAGTGGTTAAAATCCACATATAATTTGTCCAGAGGAGATGCGAAAGGGAACTATGTGAACATTTCCAGGGGTTACTGGGAAGCTCAGAATCATAGCCAATTCCTATAATGGCATTTTGCTTTTTAGCTTTCTAAGATATCTAAGATGATTTGAGGCTTTTACTCTCGTCATACTTTTGAGCACTGTGGATTCAGGGTCTTCTTGAATGGGGCCAGGACGATTGCTGATAAGTGAAGGGAATTCCTTCGAAACTATATTTTTGCTTTAAACTCCCCTCCTGAGTTTTAGACCATTATCTCAGCAGTGTGCCACAGATATGTTATCCTTGCTTCAAACTGCAGTTGCCTGAAATACAATTTATTCTCTGGTCCCAGAAATGAGTTCTACCTTCACTAGTCTCTGCTGGTATCAAAGACACCCTGTTCCATGCAATCACATGGAGAGAAGTGCAGGCAACCTTCCCTCAAGGTTACTAGTATGGATATTTATTGCTATCATCACATGTGCCAAGTATTGTGTTAAGGGCTTTTTACAGATTATTTGTGTGTGGTCGGGGGGGGGGGGCAGAAAACGACTCAGTGGTTAAAAGTGCTTTCTTGTGTAGTTTTCCAGCCTGGTTTCAATTCACCAGCCACCCATGTAAATATGTAAATAAAAATATATGTATATACTGGGACTGTAGAGATGGCTCAGCAGTTAAAGGTGTTTGCTTGCAAAACCTGATGGCCTAGACTCAAATGTACATTCCCATTTAAAGCCAGATGCACAAAGTAGCACATGTATCTGGAGTTCATTTTCACCATCACCAAGTCCTGGTGTGCCCATTCTCTCTCTTTCTCTCTTTCTCTCTCTTTTTTATCTCTCTGCTTAAAATGAAAAAAATACAATTTCATACATGTATATAATTATATTCACCCCCATCAGCCTCTCTTGTGCCCACCCCACTCCTGTGAACCCCTTTTTCTTCTCAACTGGTTCCATTCCTACTTTCCTATCTTTTGTTTGTGACCCACTGAATGTTTGTCTGTGTGTGTGTGTGTGTGTGTGTGTGTGTGTGCATTCATGTGTGTGACAGCAGGCCTGTGCATTCCATGATGCATGTGTGTACTTTGGGCATTAGTCCTCACCTACCCTGCTTGAGGTGGGGGTCTCTCATCATTTATCCCTGTGTTTGTCAGGCTAGCTAGCCTGCAAGCTTCTTGAAGATTCTCTTGCATCCACCTGCATTCTCACCCTAGATATGCTGAGATTATAGATGCCTCCCACAGTGTCTTGTTTTACATAGTTTCTGGGGATCAGAACTCAGGGACTCATGCTGGTTTGCCTAGGTCTTTATCCACTGAGTCATCTCCTCAGGCTCAGCTGCTGAATTTAATTGGAGTTTCATTCATGAGCATGGACAAGGTGTTATTTAATGGAGCATGGGAAACTTACTCTAGGCTACACGACTGAGGAAAATGACTCCCTTTACCCCAGAAATGATAACCTGCCAATAGCTCCTTGGGGAGGTTGGAGTCCCATGAGTCCCTCTTCCATGTGTGGTCCAGTCTTCTCCAAGTCTTGAGCGGGAAACTGCAGCTGCTATGAGTTCATGATACTGAGGATAAATCATTTCATTCTTAAGGTCTTTCTGTCCCATCTTCTATGACGTTGCCTGAACTTTGGGTAGGGGGAATGAGAGATGTCCCAATTGGAGCTGAGAGCTCAACAGTCACTTATTTTCAGCACTTTGATCAGTCAGCATTAGCCACCCCCTACTTCAAGTATAAGCTTCTCCGACAAAGGCTGAGAAGATGTGTTAATATCTTTATGCACGTTTTCCCAACTAGTCATCTTTGCAGCTGATGCTGACATCAAATATTCTCTGCTTTACACATGAGAGAACTGAAGAGATTGCCAACATATCTCTTCACCTGTATTCCCTTGTTCCGTCATACAGAAGCCTGATTCATCTTTTAAATATACAGATTTGCATATGACATGCTTCTCCTTAGGAATCTTTTCTGACTCTCTGTTGCCCTGGAAACAGGGGTGATTCTCAGCCATCAGTTCAGCACCTTTAAGACATGGTCATGGACAGACTTTCCATCATTTGTAACTTCTCTTACTTTGCCCTCTGTCTTTATGAGACAGCCATACTGGATACTTTTAACCTTGTAGAATTTGCGTATTTCCCCAGCTTCATTAAATTCTTTGTTCAACACATCACCTGCCAGTAACAGCTTTAGGCACTGTGCATAAAGCAGACCAAGTTTCTGCCCTCATGGCACTTGCTATCTGGAGGAGAGGTCAGGAAATAGACTGGAAGATAATTACATAATCCAGTGATAATGTTATAGTTCTGAATACTGTGTGGAGATAAAGCAGGATGAGGGCTGGAGAGATGGCTGAGTGGTTAAAGTATTTGCCTGAAGAGCCTAACGACCCAGGTTTGATTCCCCAGTATCCACTTAAAGCCAGAAGTACAAAGTGGCACATGCATCTGGAGGTCATTTGCAGCATCTGGTGGCCCTTGCAGCCCATTCTCTCTCTCTTTCTCTCTCTCTCTCTCTCTCTCTCTCTCTCTGCAAATAAGTAAAATGTAAAGCAGTATGAGAAGACAGAAAGTGGCAAACATGTTCTCTTTTGAAAAATATAAGGTGGTCAGTATAAGTACTTTTCAGGGGCCCTGAGATGAAACTTTCCTAGAAGGTCTGATGAACATCAGATAGGTCCATGTGGCTAAAATGGTGAGTTGGAAGAAGGTGGTATAAAGTAGATCTCCAATGTACTTAAGGAGGTCTTGCTTGAGGTCATGGAAAATACATGGCATTTTTTTTTTTAAGGACATGGTATTTCATTCCAGGTATGTTGTGAAGCTATGGAAATTTGAGATTGGGGCATGAGGAAATCTGATTGACATTTTCAAAAGATCATGCTGTCCTGGGGAGACAGTTCAGTCATTAAAGGTGCTAACTTGCAAAGCTTGGCAGCCTGGGTTCAATTCCCCCATGCACCCATGTAAAGCCAGATGCACAGAGTGGTGCATATGTCTAGACTTCATTTTCAGTGGCAGGAGGCCCTGACACACTTGTACACACATTCTCTCTCTGTCTTTCTCTCTGTCAAATAATTAATTAAGGAAATAATGATCGTACTGATAGCATTGTGACTGCCATACAGAACCCAGTGGAGCTGCAGTGGACACAGAGAACCAGGTATGAGGCTTCTGAGATTCATTTTCTATTCCAGAAGCACCTCTTTACCTTCCCCTGGTGAACATGTTCAAGGAATATCTGATTTACAAAAGCAGATTCCTGTAGGTGAAGACGGCTGAGAGGCTAACGAGTGAGGCAGGAAACTCCAGGATCACACAGAATGCAATTTACTGCAGAAAGTTTTCTGTTTCCAAACAAGATGCCTAAGATAATCCATTTATAATGTGTGTGGCAATATTGTGTGGGCTGGAGTCCTGGACTGAATACATAGGAGAAAGTATACTGAGCACCAGCCTTCATCTTTCTGTTTCCTAAAGACACAACAATGTGATCAGCTACCTCAGGCTGATGCTGCCATGTTTCATTGTACTGAAACTGTGAGCCAAAATAAATCTTTTTTTTTCTTTCCTAATGTTACTTCTGTTATTGTTAGTAAGTAACCAAAAAATAATTCAAGCAGAAGATATAGCTTATCTGGCTATGTATGAGTATGTATGAGGCTATGTGTGAGTGATCTCACTCTGTGGTTGGTTCACCATTGCTTTTGGGCCTGGGGGAGGCAGCATAACATGATGGGAGCATAAGCCAAAGCTGATGTCCAACCTCAGGGGGACCTGGAGGAAATAAAAGAGAGGATAAGCCAAGGTTCCCTTATTTCCTTCCATGGCACAGTGTCCACACTTCTTGCCAGTAAGTCCCCATTTTCTAAAAGGTTCTATGGTCTCCCAACAGATCAATGACCTAGGGATCAAGTCTTCAACACATGGCCTATGGAAACATGCAACATTGTAACTATAGCAGGGACATAAAACAGAAACAAGGTCATGGGGAGTTGCAAGACCATTGCATCCCAGTGTGAGTCCATGGGAGGGGGCTTTTGCATGTGTCAGGTCAAAAGTGGTTTTAGAACAAGCAAGAATGTATCTGCTGTATCGTAAGCTAACATTAAGTACACCATACTCATTCCGGCCACTGATAACATCAGCGTTTAGTTAAAGACGTCTATGGATCCCTCTAATGATTTTGTCTTATATAGGATTTTGGGAAACTATGCAAAGAAAATAGGCCAGGGTGACACAGAAGCAATCGTGATAGTTACGATTCAAGATAAAACTGGATCCCTATGGATTGCTATCTTGCTTTCTGTAGCGGAATCCAGGATATTTACACTTTAAAAAATATATTTTTTTCTATTATTCAGACACAGAATTACATGTCTCTTTCATAATACTTAAGATGACCAAGGGACCCATAGCCACAGCCATTCAATCTACACAGGATAGGCCAATGAGACAGAAACCAAGGATTTTCAACACAAAGACCCCTAATCTCACTGCTTTTTGCAGCTGCTTATGTGAATGCATGGTTTTGTTCTTCACTGTGAGCTTCTTACTACATGAGGTCTTCGCTTTTTGTGTCTCTAACTCCCTGGCATGGCACCTGACATTTGACAGAACTTAATGATTGTTGGATGAACATCTGAATTAATGAATAAATGCATAAATAAGCAGCTAGTTTGGCTAGCACAAAACATTTAACTACTTAATTTGGGTGAACAAATGAGGTTTTAAATAAGACCATTCAGGAAAAAATAGCTATATATGCATTGGCCATCTTTAGAACATATTTTGCATATGTGAAAGTATTAGACTTGGACTAAAGAAATGAACCAGTGGGTTAGGGCCTGAGAAAGCCTGGTCCTCTGGATGTTTGATTTGCCACCATCTATGTGAAGGCTGGGTGTGACACCATACTCGTGTAACCCCAGTCCTGAGAGGCATGGAAACTGGTTCTCACTAGCCCACCAGTCTGATTGGACACAGCAGCCCTGGGTTCAAGGAGACTATGCAAAAGCCTGGGGCATGCATGCTTTTGCACACATGTGCATATACTATATGCATGTACACCACGTCACACATTCTATAGTTATACACAAATAAAGCCCTAGATTTTAGAAATTGGCAGGAAATCTGCTTAGTGGAATTATGACATCTTTTTGATCACAGTGTCATCTATAGGAGAGATATCAAGGCTCTTTATTCACTGACTAGCCTTTGTTCATGGTTATCTTCCCTGCTTACAGCAGCTAAAGGTCCCATATATTTAATGTATTTGATATTAGCCAAACAGAAATCACACTACTTTACCATTTTATTTAAGTTTGTCAAGCATTTCTGGAATGCCATTTCAGCATCATGAGAAGGCAAAATGATTTCTTGGGTAACTAATTTGTAAAACAGCTTTCAACTGATTTTCCCCATGTCCATGCATCCCTTCACATGCATGCAATGTAAGCAAATATTTTTAAACAAATTACTGAAAAGTGATTTACATTTAAAATGATGCATTTAATTAGAGAAAAAAGATTTATATGCATCTTCTAAGGGCCCATCAGCAATTAGATTTGAACACTTCTCACTTGGACAATTTCCATCAGCTGTACTTTTTGGGCATCTGGATGAGTCCATGTTTGTTGGTATTGGAGCTGAATATTAAAATGCAAAAGAACCAGGCTATAGTTCTTTGTTTAGACGTGGTCTGCTCAAATACAGCTCTTCTCATATGTGGCCATTGACACTTTCTACTGTGGCTAAGACAAATGAAGAACGGATTTCTTTAAATTATATTAAACTTGAGTTGAAAAACAGATTCAACTCTTATTGAAAAGTTTTAAGTAAGTTGGAGTAACTTGGGTATGTGGGCTTTGTAAAGTATAAATTTTATGAGCTTTAAGTAAAGATCAACTTTTCTGATGAAAATTCAGCGTACCAATTAAAATGTACTGTCAGCATCAAATCTATACTGAGTTGAAGTCATAATTAGCAAAAGTTGTAGAAAACCTCATTAATGCCTTTCATACTGATTATATGTTGAAGTAGTAGCATTTGCATATGTTGGGTTGAAATCTGTTAACAAATTAATTTCTCTGGTTTATTTTTACAGTATAAATGTAACCATTAATATTTTCTTGTTAAATATTTTATTTTATTATTAGATATACCCTCTGAACTCATGGGTTTTGAATACTTGGTTTCCAGCTAATTAAAACTTTGGAGGTGGAGCCCTGATGGAGGACTTGCATTGTTGGGAGTGGGCTTAGGGAAGTTATAGCTAGCTTCCCCTGGCTGGAGCTCAGCTCATTCTCCTGGTGGTATTTTCCACCTTGTGTTGCAAGGGAGGTGATGTCCAGTCTCTGCTCATGCCATGCTTTCCTCTAGCATCATGAAGCTTCCTTTCAGAATTTTAAACCAAAATAATCTCTTTCCTGCCATAAACTGCTTCTTGTCAAGTGCGTTATCCCAGCAACAGGAAGATAACTACAACAAAAAAATTGTTACCTGTGCAGTGGGCTCATTACTACCTCTCTGATGCTGTGTCAGCACAGCCTCCTGAGACCATGGCTGGACTGGTTCACAAGTTCTCAAGGGCGTAGCGCAAAACTCAGCAACCCAATTTGAGAATTGGGGAAGACGAGATGTTGCAGGTGTTCTCACAAAGTCCTTGAGACTGTTTCTAAATTTTATTTCTGTAAAATGTTTCCAGGACTGACAGTGACTTCTGAAGCAGAGACTGCCTCTACATGTGTGGTTGGGTAACAGGTCTCCCTGATGTGTGTGCTTGTTTGATGTGCTGTTTGCTTACAACAACAGTGACTCCTGCCTCCGACCCTCTCTCAATCCCCTTCAGGCAGCCATTGATATCTCCTGATGGTTTAAAGAGTACTGTCTTCACTTCCTCTGCAATGCCTCTCCCTTTCCTCAGGAAGGCATGATGAATGTTGGTGTGAAATTGTTAATGGATTAGGGGATTTGAGAGAAATTTTTTTCAGGAAGATCACTGACTCATACCTACATGTAGAGCAAAAAAAGCAGAAGATAAAGACGTTGAGAGAAAAAGGTCTCTGTTCAGGTTCATGGGTTCAGGTTCATGCTACTATATTTCTAAAGTAAATTAGAATAAAAATACTGGGAATCAAATATTGTTCTAGTTAAGGGAACATGTGTAACTTGGGCGAAGGCTGGGTATCTGGGAATGTTTCAGAATATTGTAAGGTTCCAAATCTTATAGCACGTGTCTAAGGCTTCATTATTTGTGAGGATGAACTCAAGTGAATTTGTTAGCTCCTAGTTCAGTGATCCTTCATCTACACTTACTGGTTTCCTCAAAGGGAGTGATTCGTTCTCATTTATTTAGTCAATCATTCAATAATTAATATTAAGTGTATCTTTAACACGGGCGACTTTGGTTAGTTTTGGTAAGTTGAATGTCCTAATTTTTGTCTTCCAGGAGGTTCATGTCTATGAAAACAGCGTTTAAGCAAATTATTAGACCACAGCATGATAGAGGCAACCTGGACAATCAGCCAAGCAGGGCACCTCTAGCATGGGGGACATTTACAGCAGGGAGCTAAAAGATGCAAAAGCAGAGGTGGGTAAAGAGAACATGACTTAGGGGATGCTATATAAGATCTTGTGCTTCTAGAATGTCAATCATGAAGGCTGGAGATGAGGTGCTGGGATTGTGCAGATGAAGATTGAGATATGCACAGTCCTTTGCTTGCTGGTCTAATCACAACTACAATGCTATTTTTCATTTTATGTCTCTCACAGAATATTCCTCCAAGTCTTTGAGGCTCCTCTGGCACTATGACTAACGATATACCATCACCTACAAATACAGGGACTGGTTCAGTAGGGTCATGTGGCTGGGGCAGGATCAGTTGATGTCTCCTCTGAGATGGACTCTTGTTAAAGAGGTCGGAGACCTCTGCTTGCCTCTGTAGCAGGTGAGCTGGGAGGAGGTGAGTCTGGAGCTGGCTGCTCCCCATTTCCTTAGAAAGAGTCTACACATGGGATGAAGACCAATATAGCTGTGAGATGGAGGGAAATGAACATAGTCCTTCTAATGTTGCTGGAGATCTGAGAGTCAGCCATGTATGACACTTTAATTTTTCAACTTTGTATGACTTCCAACCCTGCTTTTTGCTTAAGACATAAACTTAAGTTTTCGTAATTGCAGGTAAATAAGAAATACTGATGAGATCAGAAGCTTAATTTTAGTCTATAAGATGGGATAGCCAGTGGAGTATTTACGGAGGAGCACTGAGCAGCCGAGTAACCAATATCTTCAGGTTTTTTTTTTTTTTTTTTTTTTAAAGAGCAAGATATCGAGAAGATGCAGAGAAAATGGGTGACATTTAGGAAGGGAAGGGTGTCACCACTTCCATATGGTGACTGTACCTAAAGGACCCGAAGATGGTTAATGTCAGCCATTTGAGATTAAAGTTGTAGGCAAGTCATTTGTTATAAAAGTGCTAACAAAACAAAGCCGAGTTGTTTGGGTTTGAGGACACAACTCCGAATCTATTCATGAAATGATCAAATGCCTTACTTTCTAAGATTCCTCTTTTAAGGCATTTTCAGTTCTTATTACTTCATGGCAGCAAAGCATAGTGCTTAAAAAGATTGGCTTTTATCCCATGTGAACTGGGTGGAGATGTATTTCTGAGGCAGATTGCTATGTGACCTAGGGCAACAGGCACAGTTGCATTGAGCT
Organism: Zapus hudsonius; assembly: GCA_004024765.1. NCBI lineage: Eukaryota > Metazoa > Chordata > Mammalia > Rodentia > Dipodidae > Zapus > Zapus hudsonius. The sequence continues at coordinate 41,202 of PVHP010009417.1, read as the reverse complement.
TCAATTTCATAATATGCCAAATGGGATTAACAACAACACCCACCTTCATTGATAAGGATATGTTTGATTGCATGAAAATGGAAAATAAATCCCAATTCAGTTGTTGAAATAGTCAAGTCCAAGGGCATCTAGTCGGTTCAGATAATGCACAATAGCCTTCTCAAGCCTTGTGCCCTTGTTCTTGATTTCTCGGCTCTTTTTCCTTAGCTCTCACTTTGGAGACACATCCCTTTCCATGTTCAAGATGTCTGCCAGTGTTCATGGCCCAGCATATTCCTGAGGTTTCTTCTCACCATCGCACAGGTCTTCTCCATCACTGTGATCAGGGGTAGGGGTCTATACTGACTCTTCAAGCCAGTTGACATCCAGCTGCAAAACGGCCTACAGACAAGGAGCAAGAGGACGATGGTTTTCAGGAGAAATTCACAGCAGTTTTCTGGAGCAGGAAGGAAGGAAGGAAATATTGGTAGCAGAGAGCATGTGTGCCCACTGGGCTCCCTCATATGAGACAAAAAATGTAAAACATATATCATTGTACATGGGATGGGGGAAACACCTACTGGATATTAACTTGGTGTTTCAGTTATTTTTCTACCTCCATATAGACATATTTAGACAGATGATGTGTGCACAGTGTAGAAAATTAGACAAGATGGTGATTCAGGTGAGCAGCACCATTGCCAACCTATGTAAAGGAGACGAGCTCAGGAGCCTTCGTGCTGATTGCAAACAGAGATCTTCAGCAGAACAAAACTTGCCAAAGATCATGAGGTGCCAAGACAGGAGCCAGCCCTGAGCTGCTCAGGCCAAGCCAGCTGTCTGATTCCCTTTAATGGCTCAGGTCCTACTGGCTGGCTGTCCTTCTGTTCTCCAGTGCCTGTGTGGACCAGGGCTCAGCAGCCATGCTGACAAGGATTTATGTCACTGCGAGTCTCCCAGAAAGGTACTCTGGAGCCACTAGAAACCCACAGGTTAAGGGCCGAGACCAGTGGAAGCCTTCATTCAAAGAACAGCTGTTTGTCACTCTGTCCCTGTGTGCCTCTTTTCTGCTGTCATAGCCAGCCTCCAACCTGTCGTAGTACGGGAACCTGCCAATTAGGGAGGACACTTCCAGCTGTGCTGTTCCATGCCCACTTTATGGCTCTTTCCTCCCTCTTCCCCCAAATGTGCCTATTAGGAGGGAAGTCCCTGTTGTAAAATTGCTCCCTGATGGTAGGAGAGCACAAAACAGCCAAATTTATGTCAGAAAGCTGAAATCAGTTATTGCTGACAGCAGTAATAATGGGGTCTTGAACACGACCTAGTTTATTGCTCTCAGCACCTGGTCTGAGTTGATAAATTCTTTTTGAGAGACTGACTGGCCATAGAGATGTCCAAAGGTAAAAAGAATGGCACTAGGGATAGAGTGGTACAAAGTTCAGAGGGTGCCACACAGAGAGGAATGGGCACAAGCCTGCTTGTTTATTACCCATTAACCATCCTTACCTCTTGTTAAGTGACAGGTGCTGGGACATGCATTTTAAACATGTGTTTCTCTGATCTTCAGTGTCATAGGCAATATAAATGTTATCCCTATTCCAGTGAATATAAAACCAGAACCCAGAGAAGTTAAGTAATAAATCCAAGGTCTCACAGATAGTAAATAGAGAGGCCTAACTGTGCAGGATACATACAGAAGATGGATTCTGGAGCCCAAGTTCTGTATGTGATGCTGCTGCTTATTGTAGTCAGTTGGTGTCATCTGAGATTCTTTTATGAATGAGTCACTACAATCACTTCAACACATACTAATGAGCAGAGGGCCGAGTTTAGATTTGGGTTGAGAAATGGAGAGCTCCTTGTAACAGGAATCTGGACTTCTGGAGGCTGGGTGTGTGAGTTCACCTGTGTGTGAATTTGAATTGTGTCTATCATGGTCATAGCCTGTATCTGAAGCAAGACTCTATTAATTGTGTTCTTACATCTCCACTGGCAGCCTACGGTAATCTGGAGGCAGTAGACTGGAAAGTGAGTAATGAGAATGATTTCTTGATTGATGGGCCTGTTCTTTCTGCATGTAAAAGGGCCTTGTTTTATGACAGTCCCTCATTTTCATACCATGTCTTCAGTGTCTACATATAAAACCCCTCAAATCTTGAAATGTTCTAGAACCTCGGAGGATGACCCCTAGAACCAGACTATCTCTCATGCCCCATGGAGTGCAAGGTCTTAGGCTGCTTGAGAAATCTGCAAACTACAAGATGTGGGTGGATGGGAGATTGTTCTGTAATTCCCCCTCTCCTTTCTTCACGTCTCATCCTTTGAGACATATGCCTTCTTCTCTATTGAAGCCCCTTGTTGTACTGGAGCTCATCTCTAGAAAATTACCATTGGGTGATTCAGGCCTTAGCTGGGGCCCTGTATTGTGGGCTTATCTCTCTTCCTTTCTAACATCTGGGCTCAGCTTCTGAGTCCAGCGTGCATGGAAGCAGTAGCCTGCTTTGGAAATCAATTTGAGATCACCTCAAAACTTTCTGTCTTTGGGCTGGAGAGGTGGCTCAGCGGTTAAGGCACTTGCCTCCAGTGCCTAAGGCCCCGGGGATCAATTCCCCAGGTCCCACATAAGCCAGACCCACATGGTGGTGGCCCTGGTGTTCTCTCTCTCTCTCTCTCTCTCTCTCTGCTTGAAAATGAATAAATAAAACATTAAAAATATTTTAAAAAACTTTCTGGCTTTAAATTTTATTTTATTTTTTTTCTCTTCACAACCAGGCATTATGCTCAAATAACCTTCTTCGGCCATTTATTTTTTAATTTGGAACAACTTTAATACTTAGAGAGCTCTACAATCTTTAAGAAATGCTAACTGTGTTAAACCCAACAGACTATCAGTGATATGCTTTTAATATCTCCCCCAGCACACAGCCCCTCAGCAGTGGCACATAGATTAATGTCTAGGACTGGAAAATGGCAAAGACAGGCACTGGTGAGGATATAGGAGATAAGAATGAGCTCCCTTATTTCAGACCCAAGTAAGTTTATCTCATTTGTCTTTCAAGACCCTTCATGGAGAATCTGGCCACCTAGATCTGTGAAAAGGGATGTAGGAGAGAGAAAGTTTCAAAAGGCTAACATCTATTTCTCAATCGTGCAAAGAGATGACCTTTTCTACTGCCAAGAGTTAGAGGAAAGTTCTAGAAAGGGCTAAGCATCCTGTGAGATGGTCACTCAGAGACTATATGGCAAGATGGCTCTTTCATCAGGAAAGGGCAGCTTCTTCACAAAGAGGCTTACAATGCCATGTCCCTGTCAGAATAGTTTCTGGGAAATGCCAACAGATATTGTCCTATGTACCCCATTGTGTCCACTGAGAGTGGAGCTCAGAGCTGGATGCCCACCCAGATGGGCAGACAACCTGTCACAACTGCCAAGAAAGGATCCCTTTTGAAGGGCTGAGAACCAAATGAAGTGATAAAGAAGGCATGTTGCTCTAGAAGCATCTTGTGATGTTAGCAGCTAGGAGGTCCTTGAACTTGTGTTGCTCTTTCTAGGGAGGAGCTCAGGAAGGGCTTTCTGAATGAAAGGACAGAGCAAAGAACAAAATGGGATGACAATTAAGGAGTGGTATATCACTTAGCTTACCAGGATCATAATTTAAGGCAGCATCTATTTTCTGGGAAATTAGAAAGCAAGATATTTTTCTTTAAATATATTGTTCAGCAAAATTGTTGAATATTCAAGTTATACTTGGAATATTTCACCCATTCTTTTATAGGTCTATATATCTCTCTCTGAATAGCCGTGCGTTTGTGTAATGATAATCTAACAAAGTAGTTATACTTCATCAGGTTAGTTTTATAAGTCCCATCTGGAGTTTTCCCCCAAATAAAGTTTCTTAGAGCCAATAGGATACTTTGCTGCTAGACTTAAAGAAGTTATAATTGTGACTAGGGCTATAAAATAGAAATTCATGAATTTGAGGAGGAAAAATGTATGTAGGCTGGGAGCTAGAACTGGTGTGTGCTCAAAGAAGGAGCTAGGGGGAGGTGCTTGATGTCAGGGAAGAGCATGCGTAAGGGCAGAAGTCTAGCACTTTCCTGTGGCTTGCATCCTGTAGTTTCCTGTAGTCATGTTAGTGAAAACAAGGGAGCTCATTCTTGTCTCCTATATCCTTAGCAGTGCCTGTCTTTGCCATTTTTCTCTTTGAAGGAGATGACCACAAACTAGTAGCTTTAAACAAAGCTGTGGTGGTTTGAATAGAAAATGACTACATAGGCTCACACGTTTGAATACTTTATCCCTAGTTGGTGCTGTTCTGCAAGACCATAGAACCTTTAGAAAGTAGAGACGGGATGGAAAACTGTCACTGGGGGTGGACTTTAAGGCGACAGAGTCCAGCCATGTTTTGCCTACCTCTTTACTTTCTCCTACCTTCTGTGACAATGTGACTCTGGATTCCTACTCTTACTTTCCTCACCATGATGGACGTTCCCTTGAAATTATAAGTAAAAAATAAACGTTTTCCTCCCTTAAGCTGCTCTTGGTTGGGTATTTTGTACCAGCAATGAGAAAGTAACTGATATAAACATAAAACATTATCTTACAGCTCTAAGGGTAAGATGTCTGGAATAACATGGTGCCATTGTTGGGGTTGTCCACCCCTAGAGGCTTTCTGCATGCTCAGCCCAAGGTTCTGTCCTGGCTCCTCTTATTTCATTCTTGTCATTGACTCTCTGGCTTCCCTTGTGGCATTGGTCCACTAGGGTAATGTGGAATACACTGTGTAACCTGGAATCTTAACTTAATTCCATGTATAAAATTCCTGTCAGAGTAGTGTGAGGCAGCACTTTCCAAGATTGCAGGGAGCAGGTAGGGCTTGTCCTTGGGAAGTATTGTTCTGTCTGTCATGGAGTTTTTTCTTTCTCTTTACATTTTTCTTGTTTTTTTTTAATTTTTATTTATTTATTGGAGAGGAAGAGAGAGAGAGAAAGAGAGAGACACAGAGAGAGACAGAGAGACAGAGAGAATGGGTTTTTTACAGGGCCTCTTGCTTCTTCAGACAAACTCCAGATGCCTGTGTGCTATTTTCCATTTGGCTTGATGTGGATACTGGGGAAATGAACCCAGGCAGCAAGGCTTGCAAGCAAGTGCCTTTCACTGCCAAGCCACTTCCCCAGCACTTTTAATTATTTTATTGAGGACTTTACTATATATCATGCTATAATATCTGTTCTTGTTCTGTTATCCTCTCTTGTTTCTTCTCCTTCACTTCATCCCATATTGCTAGGGTAAACAGCCAGATACAGTTTATGGGAGGAAAGGATTGATTTCCGGCTTACAGATTCAGCTAAACACCGTTAAAAGTGGAAAGAAGAAGCTGCCTCCCTTTCATAGATCCAAGCAGAGAGGTATCACCAACAGCCAGCACCACAAAGGGGAACAGGCAGAGCTGTCGGCTCTCTTCACATCTTTGGACTGGAATCTAGATCCACACCCAAACATACCTTAGGGCTGGACAATAAGATCCACTCCCAGTGACATGCCCCCATGTAGCAGGGACTTGCCTTCTAGGGGCTCAAGTAAGAAGTTTCATCAAAACTTCTTGAGTCTATGGGGCCATGCAAATCATCACACTCAAACTACGACAGAGGTAATCCTTCCACTGTTTCATTTTCTCCATGTAAAAATGCTGAATGGTGAAGGTCTTAGGGGGCTATCAGTAACCACTGATGAATGTTCCAGTTAGTCCATTTCCAGAGGAAAGCACTCACAGTACATTTTTCCACCCTGTAGCTTTTACATTCTTTCTGTTCCCACTTTCACAATTTTCTCTGAGACTGTGGATACATGAAATAATCCTAGGAGGCTGAGATGATAAAGTCGTGAAGGGAAATCTGCTGTGCTCACAGCAGAGCTGATGGACATTTCTCATGTTTGTGTGTTCCCATCTGTGATGGGTAAACTTTGTTGACAATTTGGCCTGTTAAAAACCCATAGTAATCTTGACTGTTACATAACAAATTTCCTTTGAATGGAAGAGAGAAAGGAGGCTCAGGATTTTAAGGAAGTCGTGTTAGCTAGAAACAAACATCCCTTCCTGAAAGACCAGTGCACAAAGGAAATTGCAGACTCAGGAAATCAACAAATCTGGGAGAGGCTTGCAAGACTATGCCCTAAGGCTATAGAAAGGGAAAGGAAATCTCTTCTCCTGCCTGGCTGCTGGTGCTGTCTGTGACTTGGATTTGTGTTAATCCTCCTCATCTATCCCTTTGTGCAACCTTCCAGCCTGGACTGAAGACCAGCAACTCTCCTGGAAGCCTGTAGGCCTTCAGTGCTGGATTGGGATTGCTGAGGCCTCCAGCCATGAGGACTACTGGTTCCTTTACTCTTGGGCTTGCAGACTGCTATTGTGGGACTGTTGTGAGCTAATCCAATGGACCCCCTTTTTTATTACAATTCATTTTATCGGTTCTGTTCCTCTAGAGAATCCTGACTAATACACCATCTTTGATCATCTTTCTTACATGTGGGGAATTTCCCACACCATTCTCCACTTTTCTAAGCTTGACCCCAGAACACAGTTTTCCTGCCTTCTCTTCAGTCAGGACTGAGGCAGGCTCTGTCCTTGATGATCAGAGGCTCTCTCCCTGATGTGAGGTCCTCTTGAAAGAGTGTCAGGTGCCATGTGAAACCCATCCTCTGGGGAGTGCTAGCAGTGCTGGTGATCATAAACCAGGGGAGTCTGTGGGAGGAGATGTTAAGGAGGTTTATATAAGGGGTCTGATGTTATGTTGGCCATTGTCTCCCATTGTGCAGCTTTCTCCTTAGGCTTTCACAGAATTCCTCCCTTTTTGCATGTGTTGTGTTCATAGATGTGTACATGCATGTTCATATCCATGTGGGTACATATATGAGGCCAGACCCCCCTTTTTAATGTAAATATAAATTTATTGTCCATAATGAGTTACATTATTTAGTGGGCAAACCATGAGTACCACAGTCATATTGTGGAGGATCCATAGGGAATCCAGCAGACAATGACAGATGAACAAGGGACCTATAACCACAGCCATTCAATCAACACAGGATAGGCCAATGAGACAGAAACCAAGGATTTTCGACACAAGGACCCCTAAACTCGTAACATTAAGGCAGCCTTAATACTCACCCACCATGACTCTGGGAACTGACTCCCCCCCCTTTTTTTGAGAAGTGGTCTCACACTGAACCTAGAGTTCACAGATTTGGCAAAACTAGCCAGCAAGCACTAGGGATGTGACTATCTCTGCTGCCCCAGTGCTGGGATTAATGGCATATGCCACTGTACTCGGCATTTTTCCAGAGTGTTTAGGATCTTAAATTATGTCCTCACTCTTATGGCTTTACCAATTGAGCAGTTTCCATAGTACATCTCACAGCATTTCTTTGACTTACTGTATATTCTCAAAACACTTGTTTATTGCCTGGAACATTCGGAGAGTACTTCTCATGATCAACCAAAACTCCTCACTACCACAAGAAATCAGACTCTGATAGGCCTCATTCATAAGCCCTGATAAATACGTTGAATTTATTCTAAGGATAATAGGAAGCTATGAACATGTTTTGATGAGAAGTGCTAGGGAAAAAATAACACACTCAAATTAATGTCAAGCATGTTGCAGACACAGTGAGACTAAAGCAACCCACATTTCCCATGCTATGTTCATTATTGTGGTTAGTAAGAGGTTTTTCTTATGGAAAAGAATCAGAGACGGATGAGGTAAGAGTTTTACATCAATGCTTTCCATGAAGCATCTGAATATCATTTGAAATTCATCATAGCACACAGGATAGTCCTTCAGCATTGGGTAGACAAGGATGACTGCTTCCAGCCTCAGCTAGTGGCCTCGGGTCTCTAGCTCATCTCAGTTCCATTCAGTGCCAAGGAGTTCTGCATTTTCCAACACCTGCAGTTCACTTGTAGCACAGAACATGCCCCTGTGTTCTGAGTTACAGGGCGAGGGGGGTTTTAACCACATTAATGTGGCCCCCTTTGGGTATGGCTTCTCTCTTACCTACCTGTATGGTTTCCCTCCATTTCTCCCAGGCATCACTTCTGTCACCTGAGACCTGAGCTTGCTCCCTGTCATACAATGTGCAGCTTTCAGCCAATCATGCTTCTGACTTCTGATGTCTGCTGCATTGATTTTGAAGTGATCCAGGCTGGGCCCAGCCTTTTGTCTGTGTAAATCCTAGAAGCTGTTTCAAATCTTTACAGCATCGATGGCACACCTGTCTATTCTACAGATTCTTCTGGTGTGGAATTCTCTGTTTTGAACAACTATGGTTCAGTCCTCTCTCAGTCAAACTTCCTAAGATGATAGACCTTCACATTCTGCTTGGATGGAAAGAACCTCTGAAGAGAAAGAGACACTGAAGCACAGGGAAGCAGTTGGTTTGAATAAGGTCACAGATTAATTAGAATCGGGCTTAATTAAAGCTGCATGAGCATCTGGATAGCTTTGCCAACAAAGAGATCATCTGGGCATCTTTGAACAGGCTCAGTCTCTGCTGGGCTCTCATTCTCTGGTTTGGACCTTAGTTCCAGCTGCTCGGATGGACGCCTGTGCCCGAGAGCATTTCCAAGTCAATGATACAGGCATTTCTGTGGCTGCTTAGCTCCATGAAAGCATATTTCTAATGAAGTCAGGATCTCAGGCTTCATCTCCATCCCTGTGGACCTCAGTCTGTCCTACAGCTCTGATTATGCATTTTCTAATGCAGGAAGAGGAGAGAGAATCCACTAATCGGGCATGAAGGAAACTTTGGGCTTATAGTTTTTAAGGCGGCCTCATGGCTTCCCTATCAACCTCTATCCATCTCTTTTCTTTCATGTGAGGCAGGCATTACTCTAGGTACCATTTGAATAGTATACTCAGCTAGTGGATTGTTGCAAGGGACTGGAGTTTGAACCTTGAATGAATTTTACTGATGAGAGTGATAACAGGGTGTGCTACCAGGTGACCGCCCACATTCATCTTTTTCTTCTCTATTCTGATGTCATTTAGCATGTCATTTGATTTGCACTAATTTTCAATGACCAGTAGTGGTTTAAAATGTGACCTCTAGGAGGATATTGGCAATATTCTATTTCTAAACTGGTGATTTCAAATTGTCATGGAGTCGTGTTCAGGATTGGGTGACAACTCATCCTAGTTTGCATGAGTTGATGGGATTTCCTAAGGTTGGACACAGAGTACTATAATCAGAAAATTCCTAGGCAAATTAGGGATTTCTGGAAGGTTGAGTATATGGGGGAGGATGCTGGCCATGCAAAGTCATGAGTCCCTGTCTCAGCAACGTTTAAATATTACTTTGCTGCTCTATCTTAAGCTTGCCTTAAAAAGCAATTAAAATATCTTGCTCTTAAAGAATGAAGAACAAAGAAATCAACCATGAATAAGAAAGAACAGGTAGAAGCCCAGATGGAGAGAGTGTCTGAGGTATCTACAGCTTTCCACCAACCAGGCACCTGCTGATCTCTACACAAGAAAAGGCAGGTCTGGCTATAGTCTTGGCTGAGACAGCAAAGTCAGCCTGCAAGGAGAGCCAGAGAGAAAAAACTTTTTTGAGAGCAGGGTAGTATTTGACACACTTCATTTTCCAGTCGAGTCAGGAGTCTGGATGCCAAGTTTCCTCCCTTGGAGGGTTTGTGTTAGATGTAAAGCAAGAGTTGCCTACAAGACAGTGTCTTTCTATGCTTCTGTTTCTCAAGTCTCATTTAATTGGTGTACTTAAGTTAAATGCCTTGAACTCAATGGTAGAGATAATAGGCCAGGTCCTCAGAAGACAGTTTCTACATATGCACATGGGACTGTGACTCCAGATCATGCATTCTCCCCTAATTCATTGCAGTGTGAAAGAGTAAAGCTGAATTTTCCTGTGTGCTCCTAGGACATGTCTCTCTTCTTTAGTTACTATGAAAGCCCTATGTCTTAGGCTACCCATTCTCACTCTGACCCTTTCTGAGCATGTACCTGCGTAGTTTCCTGCCTTGCACTCTGTAGATGCTTCATGTGATGCTTGCTTCTCTCATACATCAAAGTGAGTCATTCATATTTACATCTGTAGCTTCCAAGCTCTCTTCTCTACCCTGAAACATCAGACTAAAAACATACTTTCCCTTCTAGTTTTGAAACAAGAGACTAGGAAAGCACTTCTGTCCATTATGTTTAAGAAAAAAAAGCAGAGAAAAACAAAAGAGCATGCAAACTCCACCTTAAAGAACATAGGAGACCTACGTAGGTCTACATCACAACACAGGACAAAAGAATTCCAAATTCAGCAAAGGTCAAAGAAAGGCTTTTCCTTCCAGAGAAGAAATATAGGGCCACTGATCTCAGACCAGCCAGGAGAACAGTTCTTTAGTCAGGAACATACCTTTGGGGGATGCTATGTTGTAGTTAATATTATACTGAAGTGCACCTAACAAAGCATCCCAAATAATAGAAGCTTATTTCTCTCTCATGAGAGAGTCCAGGACCTTGTCATTCAGTACTGATTAGTGACTGCTTTTTGACTTTACCATCCTGGTGTATCTCTACCATTTAAAGACCAAATCTCTTTGATAAAGAGCTTTCTGGAACATGGGCAATTATAACCATGCTGCACGCAGCAGTAAGAATATCAAAATATTTCTTTAGATTTCTGCAGTTTTTCCAGAATACCTTCTCAATGATGTCTGCTAAGGACCTGCTTGCATGGCTACACTATCTGCAACAGAATCCAGGAAAAAAATAACCTTTCAGCAGTTTTACATTATCACCTCCAATAAAATAGGGTTTCTGATGTAAGAACAAAATAGAATGAATATTATTCATAACTAGTGAACTTGGGATAGAGGAATATGTGAGAACTAGTTATAAGAGATGAGCTAGGCCATGATGGTAAAGAGAAAAGCAGGTAGGACTGAATGAGGAAACAGAGACAAGTTATGTTACTAGGGAGTACAGTATGTGCAGGAGACATGGTGGAAGGGAAGTGTCGTGGTTTGATCCAGGTGTCCCCCACAAACAAATGAATGTGTTCTGATTGATTGATCCTCAGCAGATGGCAGTTTGGATTTTACAACCTCTCTAGAGCTGTGTTGTTGGGGCAGGCTTATGGGTTTATAAGCCAGCTTCCCCTTGCCAGTGTTTGGCACACCTTCCTGCCACTGTTTGCAGTGCTGTGGCGGAGGTGATGTCCACCCCTCTGCTCATGCCGTCGTTTTCCTTGCCATGACGGAGTCTCCCCTTGAGTCCGTAAGTCAAATGAACTCATTCCTCCAAAAGTCGCTTTTGTTTGGGTTCTTTCTGTGTAGCAACTAGAAAGCTGACTGCAATAGGGAGATAGTGAAAACAACACATAACATAACAACACATAATGGGTACTGTTCCTATTGACTGGGTCAAAAAAATCTGAAAACCTTAGGTCCACTTACAAATTCATGTAAGTGCGAGGATTTTTCTAGGTTCTTGATGAGTCCTCTGGATATTTCCTACAAATATTTATTTAAATATGGACTATATTACTCACGAGTAATAGGAATGATCATGGGAATATAAGATAAAAATAGGGAGAAGAGACTTAAAAACTAAAGGTGGATAAATAATCCTAACTAGAAAAATCTTGCCAAAAAGAAATAAAAAGTATGATCAAACATACTATCATTAACAACAACAACCAAAAGAAAAAACACAAGCAGGCTGAGCTTGGGGGTGGCGAGGTGCAAACTGACTACAATCAGGGATGAATACGGTCCTGAAAGCAAGGCAAGGGAAAGCAGAAAATAAACTCTTATGAGCACTTACAAAGTGAGAACAAAAAGAACATACAAAAAGACAGATGTAGGAAGTCCAAAATACCTACAATTATGGTAATGATGAAGATAACCTAATTATAACACAGAACTCATTCAAATATGCATAATAAGAAGGTATTTTTCAGAAAGAAAACTTGGATCTATTGATAGAAAGGTCATTGGCTTAAGTTTAAAAGAGCAAGAATAATTAGTTTACACTGGGCTCTACTTTCTGTAATGAATAAGTAATTTAAAAATTAGAGTATTTATTTTTATCTGCATTGAGAATCAGTGATATCTCTTAGAACTGGCACAGTGTTTGTCTCTGGGGTGGAGTCTAAGTCCTTCTCAACAGAATCTGCTAGATATCAACTAAGCATCCATTCACCCTTCTTAAAAATATAGAATTGCCGGGCATCATGGTGCACGCCTTTAATCCCAGCACTCGGGAGGCAGAGGTAGGAGGATCACCATGAGTTCAAGGCCACACTGAGATTACATAGTGAATTCCAGGTCAGCCTGGACTAGAGTGAGACCATACCTCGAAAAAACAAAAAAAATATAAAATTACGATTTTTCCAACTGCTATATAGCTAGTCTACTATTTATCACAGTTCTGTTACTCTCAACTGGGAAATATTCATCCCAAGCCTTTTGTGACATTTGCAGTGTCTGGTGCAGTTTTGATTGTCACCACTAGGGGTATATTGTGTTCTATGGGACTCTGCTAAGCATTTTATGACAGCACTGGACAGTTCCCCACACAAAGAATGATAGGGTCCAAAATGCCCCTGATGCACAGGCTTACATTAAGTTATGAACAATGGGTGACCAAAGAAATAATGTGTGGACATTCTAGGAAGTCTCCTCAGAACAAAGGAGACACCTTTTTCTCCTTTGGCTGCTTAGAAAGTGGAGGTGAGGTTCCAGTTTGAGCAGCCATTCCTGAACCTTAAGCAAAAGATCCACCCCTGAAGAATGGGGTTTTGAGAGTGCCTGGAGTTCTGCTGGAGAGAGCCTGGAGAGAGAGAGAGAGGGAGAAGAGAGAGATTATCTATATTCTCTCTCTTTCTCTCTCTCTCAATAGATATAGATATAGATATAGATATAGATATAGATATAGATATAGATATAGATATAGATATAGATATAGATATAGATATAGATATAGATATAGATATAGATATAGATATAGATATAGATATAGATATAGATGATATAGATATAGATATAGATGATTTTTATATAGATATCTATATAGATATATAAAATTTGCAGGTCTTTTTAGACTATAGAGGGCATTGTCTTTTACTCTGAGTGAAATCCCTTGAAGTTTAAGTGGAAAAGAGACACAACAGAAGATCCCTCTGGATGCTGAGATGTACTGTACTGTGGGTTGGTGAGAGAAGGAGCATTTCCAGAGTCATCACAAAATGCCATGCAAGCAACAGTGGCTGGCAGCTTAGAATCCAGCAATGCTATGAAGGTGGTGATGTCGCCTGATTCTGCATAGATTTGTCAGCCTCAGGGGGTGGGGGGGTCGATTCATTAATGGGTTTGCTATGTGATCTGTGGGGGAAAACAGAACTGAAGAATGATGGCAGGGATTTCATGAGAACCTAAAATACATGGTGTTGTGATGTACCAAAAGGTAAAATGCAGGAGGGGAAGATTCATTACGTAGAAGTTTTATTATCATTGCACATTAGAATTGTATCAGGCAGTTATGAGTCGAACAACTTGAAATCACTCATTTTTGGCTGATAACAATATACTTTTATATGAGTTAATGTATATAAACCTGGAGTTCATGGGGGATTTCCCAGCTGGCAGTATGCATTTTGGCACTATGAGCATACAGGTGCCACTTGGAAGATGTCCTGTGGGCCATGTGTATAGACAGGCTGTGTTAAACACAAGCCAGTGTGTTTGAATCATCCTCTTCACCAGACTGGAGAGACATTTCCTTATTGTCATCTTCAAATCTGAGAGAGGTTGAACATGTGACATTTGTGGGCAGCATCCCATTGTGGTATTAATGAATGAGTTGCCTGGGGATGGGTCTGCTCTCTGGCAAGTCACATGAAGTCATGTTCAGTTGGCGAATTTTGTGACTTGCACTGGACTTGTTTCAATGAATTTGTTTTCTGGGCGCTTACAAATGAGTCTCTGTTTTTTTTAAAAAATTTCATTCTCTTCTTTTATTGCTAGCATTTCAAAACTTGTTAATGATGTATAGTATATATACAGATCATGTGTATTTACCAAATGGATATATGTGTATTCATCCTTCAGGTAACACAGATATACCATTGTTCACTAGATTCCCTGAACTCCCTGTCACATGCCTTCTGTCATCGCTATTGCTCTAAACAATTGAAAATTAGATTGTGCATGTCCTAAAAATGCCAAGATTTAGATTTTAATGGAGATTGCATTGGATCTTAAAATCATTCTCTCAAAGTTGCAAGATTTACATTATTGAGTCATGAAATCTACTATTCTAGATTATCCATTGATTTATTTTGGTCTCTTTACATTTTTCTCAATATTTGGTAGTTTTCGCCACTGAAGTCTTGTCTGTCTTTTGACAGATATAGTCTTGCTATTTGATTTTTCGATACTATTGTAAGTAGTGTCTATTTGAGAATTTCATTTGATCCCCTTGGTTTCATCTCTTTCACAGAGGCAGAAGCCTCAGAGGGTATGGACTCATTCTTCCATTTCTTATATATAGGAAGAAAGGAGACAGAAAGCAATTTATACTGAAGATAAAATCTACTGTCATTTAGAAAATGGACTGAAATGAGGCAGGCTCGCAAGGGCACTGGAAACATCTCCACAGTGAGGATAGTCTACAAAATGCCTGTGATACTGTCACTGTGTCATTTAGATGTAGCTGGCTGGCTGTACACACAAAGAGAGCATCTGTTCAGACTCCATTTTAATTGATGACCCGCTCTGATTTTTTTTGGTTGAGTTTTCTTGCTTAGGGTTTTACTTGCTGCTTGGGTTCTTCCACCACCACCACCTCCCCATGATTAGGGTTTTACCCTGTCAGTGAGTCATTTTTAGCTTCAAAGAGAAATGCTTTGGACCCTTTTTAGCTTCACATAGATAACCCTTAGGAAGAAGGACATCCTTTCCCCCTCCCTTTCCCTCCTCCAGTCAGTTACTTATTCTTCGCCTGTCATCTAAGAATGACAATATATACTATTTTGTCTTTGAACACAAACATATCGTCAAGCTTCAGGATGTGCATCTTACTATTCCTCAGAAAATGGGGAGCAGTGCTTTGGAACATTGTCTTCTGGATACAAAGAGGCCATTTGTGTTCATGATTCCACAAAGGCTCCCATTAGCTGCCCACTATGGGCCTGCCCATGTATGGATGATGACACCAATACCCAACACAACCCAGGGAAAAGGTCCAGAGATACTTAAGATCTCAACAATAAAGCAGACTTAAAACTCACACACCATGACTCAGGGAACTAAGTGGAAGGGGGACAGAAAGATTGTAAGAGTCATGGTGGGGGAGAATACCCAGAGACATTGCCCCACTAAGCAACAATACACAAGAGGGAAAAAAGGGTAAAAAACTGGCTCCCTCTGTTCATAACCCCTAACCTATGGACAGATCTAGTATGTGTACTGAGGAAGGACTCCAGTGGGAAGGGGGGAGAGAGGAGGGAAATGGGGACACCTTCACAAGGTTTGCTCATAGAATGTATATAGTTATTCATAATCAAGATATTAAATGGTAATAAAAAGATATCAAAATTAGAAAATGGACTAGTTTGAAAGAAGAGGGGTTTTCTGGAAGGGTTTTGGAGATGAAGGGTAAAAGAAAGTAATGGGGAGGAATTATGATAAAAAACATATACATGCAAGAAAATAAAAGGTAAGATGAAGTTTTAAAATAGAAAAAGAAAGGTGAACCCTAAAAGATATAATGAAGATGAATCTAGCCAAACAACTATAAAACCATCCCAATATTATTATCTTGCATGAAATAACTCAGATTTTCTCAGAAAAAATGGAAACTCATATATATATATATATATATATATATTCGTACAAACAAGAAGGGAGAAAGCAGGCAGTTACTGGTGTTCCTTATTAGCAAGTTTTCAGCATCAATAGCCTCCTGGTCCCCTTGTTATCAGCAAGTCCAATCAGAACCAGAGCGCCTGGGATATCCTTTTATTTCTTTTCATTTTATGATGCTGTAGCTATCACACACTTTATAGTTCCCTTGTATCTGCCACACAGGCTGACATAACTCAGCTGCTACATCATGCTCATTTATCTAAAGCCTTCTGACTCTGTTGCAGTGTTTATTCCTTCCAGTCTCTTCTGTAATATAGGAAACTCACTGAGGGTAAGGACCACCTGCAATCCTTTATTTCGTTTTGCTTTTGGTTTTGACTTTTGTTCTGGTGTGCCTGTGTGCATGAGTGTGTGTGTGTGTGTGTGTGTGTGTGTATTACATGAATAACTGATAAGGAAATGCTACCAATACCTCTAATTATTGCCTCCCCTCAGCAACAACACACAAAGGGGAAAAAAACTGGCTACCTCTGGTACAGTTCATAACTCCCTGCCCTTTGGACAGATCCACTATGCACTCCGAGGATGGATCCCAGTGGGTAGGGGACAGAGAGGAGGGAAATGGAAGCACCATCACTAGATTTGTACATGCAATGTGTCTAATTATTCATAATGAAGATATTAATAAGAATAACTTGTAATTTATAATCATAGTATAATGAAATTAGAAGTCAATAAGATAAGCCACCAAATTATATAAAAATTGATTTAATAATATATTCTTGAATGATCAATGGATTGCTGAAGAAATCATAGAAGAAATTGAAAATCTCCTGGAATAAAATGAAAATGAAAGCAAAAAAAATGCCATAACTTGCTTTCAAAGAATTCAAAATGTAGTTGATGGAATGAGATAATAAGCACAATAAGCTAACAAAACAGTGAGTGACAGGTTGAGAGATCACAAGAATAAGTGCATTGGGAAAGAGTAATTTGCTGAGCACATTATGCAGGCACTGAGTGCAAGCTCATGAGAAGGAACTACTCACAGGAGGAATGGAAGCGCTGATGTGAACATGATTCAGGCGTCTGTACCAAAGCACCCTGCGTGGACAATCAGCTTCCACTAATAAAGTATGGCCCTGGACAGAACCTAAGGCAGAACCACTGAGTCCCTGGTGAATCAATGTATAAGAAGTCCAAGGTATGAGAATGGGTCAACTCTGAACATGATGCCTAGGTTTACTCACCTAGAAAATTCTAGATCCAAAACTAAAAGCATGCCTTTCTTGGAACTTTGTTATGTTATGTGGCTTTGTGGTCAGTAGGGTAACTCATATGTCTTCACAGATCAAGTCCAGAAGCAGGGGAAAGAGAGGGATTACTTAGTGAAAACTAGAATGTGCTTGAGAGCTTCTGTGTACCCCTCTAAGAAGGTTTGAAAGCTACTTCATGCTTTCCAGGTGCCTGCGTGCTGAATGAGGGGTATACCACATGAGAAGGAGGAGACGATAGAGAGTCGGAGTACACAGGGAAGCTAACTCTCTCAGGCAGACACTCAATGGCACTGCAGTGTTTTATATAGAAAACAGGGACAGCAGAGGCATCTTGGGGTCTAGACCTAGTCAGGTCACCATTCTGTAGTCACAAGGAGAAGCAAGGTCACTAAATTCCACAGGAGCTGACTTCTCCACACTATTTACTGCTGAACCAGGCTGCTCATTGTCATTTTGTGATATACAGGAGTTTTCCTCCCTCCAGAGGGCCTGGAGGCAGACCATACCTTCCTGCCGTACTCTAGCTCTGGGGTTTTGGAAATGGACACTTGCTTTCCCTGGGCCATTTCCAAGCACTTCAGCGCTGGTGGGTGTTCATCCTGGATGTTCCATTACCTGGCAAGTGCTCCCTTCATCCATCAAAAAAAGCAGGGCAGATGGGCCCCTGAGGATCTGCTCTAACCGGATCTATTTTGATATTTACCAGGGTTTATATGACAGTAGATTAGTGAGGATGATCCAACCCTAAAGCCGACAGCGTCCGAAGGAGTGTTGATGAATGTCCCCTTTATTCCGAGGTCATTTCAACCTCTGGCTCCAGCCTATGTGGCCTGGAAACCTCAGAGGCAGAGAGTGTGATTTGTTCTTGGTCACAGACAGGAGGTCCTTGTGAGGATGCAGCTGGTGGATGTAATTTGGCCTTGAGTGCTGACAGCTTTGAGCCTCACCATCATTCTTCTCTACCCTGGACCCAGGAGGCAGCTCTCTGTTGACTAAATTCAGGCCAGAGGCAGGGACCAGGTGGCATTTCCCTTTTAGGGTGGGCAAACCTTGTCCTCTCCTTGACAATGTATTTGTTTGCCAAAGACTTAGACACTGAAATGGTTGCCAGTTTATTCCCACTAGTCTGGCCTGGAGGGGAATGGCAGCCCTGCTCATTCCAAACTTTCTGGGATTTCTGCCCACATCATGTTCCTTAAATACAATTGGTAGTGACACCTTATAAAATAGTGATGACTGCTTATAAGAGTCCCTTATTTTGACATAATATTTTACACTTTACAATGCAGTGTCATGTTATCATATTTGATTCTCAAATGCTTTTTAAATATATAGAGTTGTTAAATATTCTATTCTCATGCC
Source organism: Zapus hudsonius (assembly GCA_004024765.1). Lineage (NCBI taxonomy): Eukaryota > Metazoa > Chordata > Mammalia > Rodentia > Dipodidae > Zapus > Zapus hudsonius. The sequence continues at coordinate 22,707 of PVHP010009417.1, read as the reverse complement.
CAAAGCCAAAAACACTTCACATGCACAGCATATCAATGTCTCAAAAATTTTAAGTTTTCTCTACTTTTTTTCACCTTTTCCATCTTCCTCTCATCTACTCAACCCTTTTGTTGGCTGTTTCCTTATGAATTATGCATTTCCACATAGCCAAATGATTTAAGTATCTTAACAATTTAAAGTCTCACAAAGGCAAAAAATGAATGCAGAATAGTAGCAACACCTGTAAAATAGTTGAAAAGAACTAGACATGGGTAGGACACCTATTTCTCTTTAGAAAGTTGATGGCTGTGCATTCTTTCATAGAGAAGAAAAGGCCACAACCCAAGCAACAACATAAACTGTTGATTATACAACTGAATTTTCTTAAAGGTATGTATGGGGAAATAAAAGAGACAGCATAACAGCAGAGGTATATCCATTGCTTCCAGAAAAGATGTGGCATATGAAAATCTGTCTTCTGCCATTGAAATGGTTGTTCAGTTCTCAGGCATTAAAAACCAAGCAAGCACTACATGTTAAAAATATGTAATGACAAAGCTCTCGGAGCACCCTTAGGGACAAGGTCTGACAAAACCATCTCTAGCTGCTTTTGTTCCAGATTCATTGAGTGTGGTTCTCCAAAATAAAAATAAAGAATTATGTGGAATTAAAAAATCATGGACTGCAATCAGCCCTATGCCTCTATTTCAGGGCTAGAGAATGCTTGCCCTGGAAGATATCTCTCTCACATAGTTCAGTACTGAGGTGCTGAAGTACAGGTTCAATGAAAATATCAAAATCAAGAGGGTTTAAATCTACAGAAAATGATAGAGAACTGCCTCATAAAATAATCTGGTGACTCAGGCTGACATAATTAAAAACCATTCCACTTTCCAAGAAGACACAAGCACCTCAAATGTTATTCTCTGATTGCAGAACCTCATTTATTCTCCATGTGTTGTTACTGCAGGATTGTATTGGACATTTGATAACTAAAATGTTACCAGAATTCTGTTATATGCTACACTTGAATAGAGAGTTACATGTAATGAAATTTAATAGCACCAGGTTAGACAACCTACTGTTCTACTAAAGGTGAATCCAAAATATCCTTTCTATATTTTTTCCTTCCTGGAATATACCTCTAAGATTCTCTTTTGGATAGATTTCCCAAAGTGTTGGGACTATCACTTTGCAATTGTGCTAGGAGCTGTGATGTATTTACTTTCTATGTAATGTAGGGATGCAATTTGGCTTTAGGAAAATTAAGATTAATTCAACTTCATAGAATTATAGAAGTTCCATTTCAATGGAAGTTGGCTCAGACTGCACTTGCTAAAGAAATTTCAACTATGCTGAGATACTACCAAATAAGACTAAACAGAGTACTTGGGAGAAAAAGAAATTTAGACTGTAAAGTCTAGCCTTTGTAGTTGCTACATCAGTTGTTTTCTATTTCCTGGGACAAAATATCTGAGGGGCACGGAGGATATAGGATTAAAGGAAAGTTGAGGCTGGCCTGAAATCCCAATAAGCTCTTATCTGAGACTGGCAAGAGTTTTGGCCACCATTCTTTTAATCTAAAAACTCCAGCTCCTTGTAGGCCTCAACAAACCTTGAGAAGCCCAGGCAATTCAAGGCCTGAGTTTACTTGAACCCACTACCCCAGCTGTAATAACAAGCCTGGGCAATAACAGTTTAAAGGTCACAGCTCCTTTATTACATGCCTAAAGACACCTACCTCCTGCCACTTGGGGCTGAGAAAGCCCCCCCCCCCCCAATTTACCTATGAAAACTAGGCATCCACAGGTTACTGGCCCCTGCTATTCCGTTCGTGAAACATCCACAGACTATGCTGCCCCTGCCAATCCCTTGCCGTTTATACTCCTGCCCTCCCTTTCCCCTCCTATATAAAACACCCTCCTGGAAATAATAAATGAGCTCACTGCTGTCCCAAGATGCTGTCCACCCAGCTGTGTGGATGAATTGGGGTGTTAGTGTACAACAACCCACCAAGGAATCCACGAACCACAAAATACAGTTTAAGGGAGGAAAGGGGTTGTTCATGATTCAAAGTTTCAAGGGGAAGTCAGTCATAATGGAGAAAGCAAGGCTAGAGGAAGAAGCTTGAGAGAAAGAGGGAAAGAGAGAGAAAGTGAGGGAAGAAGGGAGGGAGAGAGGGAAGGAGGGAGGGAGGGAGGGAGGGAGGGAGAGAGAGAGAGAGAGAGAGAGAGAGAGAGAGAGAGAGAGAGAGAGAGAGAGAGAACATGACCAAGCAGAGCTGGATTAAAAAATCTCAAGCCCACCCCATTTGTGATACACTTCCTCTAGCAAGGCCCTATCTCTCAGAGGTTTCACAACCTTGGCAAATAGCATCACCACACACTGAGGATTAAGTCAGCAAATTCATGAATCTATGTGGGACATTTTCCACTCAAACCACCACAGTTGCTATAGGGTTTAGTACAGAAAAATGAAAACTTCTTCCTATAGATTTGAAAATGGGTAATTGTTTTATTTGTTCTTTTGCATGATATTGTAAATGTGGAAAAGGCTTTATGGTCCCTTTTGACTCCTATTGGGGGAACTGTATTATACATCTCATATTACTATATTAGTCAACCTTATCTTCAATAATGCTATGTAACAAGCTTCTAAACTTTGTGAATTATGATAAGAATTGATATTATAAATACATTTCCTCATTGCTTGCAGATTCTTTATGAATTAAGTATCTGCCATATTTTTGTGACTATTTTATTTTTATTTATTGGTAAGCAGAGAGAGATAGAGAGAAGAGAGATAGACAGAGAGAATGTGTGTGCCAGAGCCTCCAGCCACTCCCAACAAACTCCAGATACATGTACCAATTTGTGCATCTGTCTTTATGTGGGCAATGAAGAATCAATCCTGGGTTATGTTTTGCGGACTAGTGCCTTAACCATTAAGCTATCTCACCAGCCCATCTGTCATAGTCTTATGATCAATTTCAGGTGTTTAGGAGAGAGCAAATAAATACAAAACTTTTGAAGACTTTGGCTCAGCACCAGACACACTGATTCCATTGGCCAAACCCGATCTCAATAGAGCCATCTAGTACATCTAGTACAGCCCAAGACTTTATCACAGGGGAAATGAGTAACTGAAACTTAATCAATGACAAACATTGTGCTTTTCATTTCATTGCATCTTTATTTCACCTTTTATAATTATATTTTTACCTTCTATTAATTCAGAAGTGTGACAAAAAAAATCTTCCCTTAAAATGTTTCCATGGTTCCCAAAAAATTAGGCCCACAGGCCATTTTCATTAGGACTTAATCCAAATTATTGTATTGGTTTCTTGTTAGGTGAGCTTCAGGAATTTTTAATTTTAACACTTTCAGCCGATAATGTCAGTGAGCTATCAGATTTCAGGAGCTGGTTCACATAAGTGAAGAAATCAGCTCCTATTTAACAATGGCACTGATCTACTCACGTTATCTTGCTAAGACTCAAGTGGGCGGTCTTCACTGTAGCATGTTATAGCCTTGCAATTGTCTGCATCCATTTTGTAATTTTCAGCCTTTTCCCTGATGGTCTTGACCTCCAAAGTGCTCCTGTGTGAAGTCTGCTCAATCCAGAATCATGGATATCTTAAGGTCTCAGATTATTTTGCGTTTCGGTATTGCACATCAGGTTCCACATTTCATCAAAAGTAACTGCATATATATGCCTTTGTCTTATATTAAAACCATCTTGATCAGAACAATGTGTAGGGTGTTGTTTTGTACCCTCATCAGCTACCTGGGATAACTTTTCTCATTCAAATTATGACCAGAGACCTGGGGAAATGGTTCAGCAGATAAAGCTGGAGCACCAGAGTTGAATCCCAGAGCCCACCTATAAAGCTAGAAGACATGGACTTCTGTAATCCCAGCATACTTATGCTGAGGGATGTGGACACCAGAGAACTCCCCAGAAGCTCATAGTGAGTTGCAGTAAAGAACAGTAACAGAATGAGAAACCAGAGAGAGAAACCTTACCTCAAATGAGGTGGAGGTCTGAAAGGAACATGAAATTGGTCCTCTGATATCTATAGGTGTGCCATGGTATGTAATGTGCTTACACTCACATGCATGCACGTGAATGTGTACACACACACAAGCAGATAATAATTATTTTATAATGGTAATGAAAATAATAAAAACTATAGCCAGAGTTTCCTCCTCTTTGCTGCTGTCGCTACCTGTGTCCTTTCTACACTGCCCTGTATCCTCTCTTCTTATTATTCTTGTTGGTTTGAAGACGCCTTAGCTAAAGTCAGTGGGGCTTTGAAGTTTATGTCTTCTGTTGTCACTTGATCCATACAGACTCTTCAAAATGCCCCTTTCCAGTTACTTTTCTGGTCTTTTATTCTTTACTAAGTATTTTATTTAAAGAATTTCTCTAAGTTCTTTACTTCACTAAGCAGTAGAAAATCTAGATTATTTTTGCTTTTAAGCTTCTGGCTTTACTCTTTTCTTGAAAGCTTTCTCAATATTATTTTGGAAAAAAAATCCCACTCACTCCTACCCTTGGAAGAGGGGATAATCTTCTTGCTCTAGTTTTGATCATGAGTTTAATCATACATGAAGATGTTATCCTCATGTAACTGAAGTATATCCTCATTCTGTATATATTCCTACCCGATCTCTCAGCTCTTGAACAATTATTTCTTGCTATTTCCTTCATGTGAACTGACAGGGGATGGCACTTTCTTCACACTAACTACAGCTTCCTTGCACATAAATTTCGGTTTTTCTGAAAGGCTACCTGTTTCTTCTGTAAATACGTTCAGGACAGTTATGAATGTGTCTCTGATTCTATTGTGCTCTCAACAGACTCTCGACAGCTGGGTGTGTCTTGGCCATGTCACTGTGTGCAGTGATAACTTCTTCCCAATAACATAGTGTTTCCTGCCAGCAGGACAGTACCGTTCCCTTAGATTCATCCCCTCTTCCATTTAGAGAAAAACACTGTGGCAAAGACTATTCTAATTTTAGCAGACTTGGTGTTTGAATATGACAAGTAATAATAAAACACAACTATAATTTTACTTTTCTAAGTCTCCGTTTTTCTCCTGTAGTTCATTTTACAGGTATTTGGTATGGAAAAATTTCCATCTTCCATTTGTGTACCACATTTTTAAAAATCATCCTAAATAATAGAAAACTCTAAGGTTATTTATGTGGCAAACAAGGCTGGGGAACAGAGGAAAGAAGGTCCAAAATGTTAAGGAATGATGATTGCTATCACCTTCTGTCCACATCTGCCTGTGGGGCTTGCTTTCTGGCAGGAGGTCAGGAGGATGATGGGTATGTCTGGCTTCCCAGCTAGTTGCTGACTTTCCCTAGTTCAGAGAGGGAAGGAGGAAGGAAAGGTAGATGTGAACTAGTACTGTCTTAAATTGATCTCTAACTTTGCTAAGTTATCTACTTTCAGTTGTTTCAGGGGATCTCATTCTAAACACCTTGCTCCTTGTTCTTCTGACCAAGGAGAATGAGTTTCTGCTCTATGTGTGGATGATTTCACAGTAAATTCTCTAGAAATTGTGCACTCATGTCTAGACCCCTGCGGGGGCCCATCAGTCCCATTACACAGCCCACTGGACAAGTCTGCAGATGCCCTTTCAGCTGGCGTTTGCTCACAAAGCAATGACAGCCACTCCTGTCACTGCAAGCTGCTGCTTAGCAGTTGGGAACACATTCAAGTTGCTAACTATTTACTACTGGTTAATCCAAATAAACAATACAACTGTTCCTTTGAGGATTTTCTGGGACAAAGAACCAAACATCAGGTTTTGTTATAGACAGGTGCAAGCAAACACCATGGTTCTTAATTTGTTATTATGAGGGTTTTCTTGTCGCTCTGGATTGTGGGGAAACTTGCCATTTAAACCACTCTGTCTACAAACACCAGGTGCAGCACACCCCACTTCCCATTTCTCTTTGCCTCCCTCTAGTGGACAAGCTGGCTTTATTCCTAAGTAAAGTTCAATGGATTTTTCCCAATTGCTGTGAAATGGTGGGGATGGAGAAAGGACACACCCAGACCTGATCTGTCTGTATCTAAGAACCAGCTTTGGCATATGGTGCTAAGCTCTTGATGACAAGCCACCACCTGCTACCAACCAGTCCCCACAGACCCTGCCCTGCCTCTCAGCCTCTACAGATCTGTGAATAGATTTATAGGAAGCCTGGAGCCATCAAAACCATGTAGTATTTGACACTTTATTCCTGATATGGGTATGGAAACCCCTTGTTTTCTGATTAAAAGTGACTCCCTTCAAATGTCATTTTGCTTTTCCATTCGGAGTTGGTCTCCTTATTTTTCATTTTTTCCCTGGAAGTCACGCTCCTAGTTTTCTCTCACACTGGCAGCTGGGACACCTTTCCTCTGGACATGAACTGTGCTACAGATAAATCCATTCTACATGCCACCTTTCTCATCGTATGTTCATGTGCATGCCTGACTTTACTTAGAATAATTGTGTGTCACCTGAGGTTTTAAGCTGTCTTACAGCAAATGTATGTAACCTGAGGTTTTATCTGTCTGGAGACCTAGAGAAGACTTTAAGGTTTTTCATAACTATGTCCTTGAAGCTTACAACCTCCATCTCTGGTCTGTTTCTCTGTGCTCTTCTCTGCTTCCTGCATCCCACCATACAAGGTTGTCTCTCACAGACAGACTGCTGATATGGCCAGGGATTTGTGTACCTCCCAGGTCCAGGGCTCACTTTTCATGCCTTCTCTGATGTGAATGGAAGACTATGAAGTTGAACAGCATTTCACGCCCTCCTGTTCTGCTTTGTCCTGGGGGAGGACAAGGTCTGTCTTCTCTATGCCAAAAGAGCCCTACTACAATACTAATAGCAGAACAAGAAAATTTAAACATTGGTTGTCAGAGTGCAATTCTTACGTTGATTTTAGATTTTATTCTTTGGATTTGTATTACCAGCTGCTCCTGTGTCTCTTGGGTCCAGGTGTGCCCCTATACTTAGCTTCTCCATTAGGTCAGAACCCCCTTTTCCTCCTTGCCCTGAAGGAATCATTTGTTAATACCTTAATATCCTCATGAGACACAAGCTATTCAGATTGATGCAGCTGCCTTATTCTTCCCTTCTCCTTATCTTTTCTTCCTCTCTTCTTCTCCCTTCTGTCCCTCCCTTCCCCTTCATTTTCCCTTTTGTTTCTTCTTATTTCCTCATGTGGAGGGCATCCATGTCCTTAGGAAACCTACACTGCATCAATAAAGTAACTCATTGCTTCATTGCAGATAGTGGCAATCATGATGAATTCGAGGAAAAGGGAAGTAAGCATGGATGCTCACCTCAGCATCACTCACCTCAGCCTAGGAAGCTTAGAAACTCCTCCACATCTGGGGAGTCCCTAGTTCTTTTATTTGATTTGCTTGGAATCTCTACATCCTACAGGGAGACAATAGAGGTTTCAGAACTGCCTGAGTATTTATAATATGCTGGGGTCCACTCAAACTTTGGGGCACATAGATTAGAATAGTGTAGGTCCTACTGTAAATAGGCAGTTAGAAAAGGTTTGCTGAGATGATGGATACACGAAGCAGAGACTAGCTAAAGGACGACTCCTGGCATAGTAACTGTCTTTTAGATAATGCAGAACTATTGGCTTTCCAAGAAGTACACTGATTGGTACAAACTGCATTTCCAAGCTGAAAATATTCTCAACCAGTAATATGAGAGCTGCTTGTAGTTTGAGTGTGAAATGCCTAAGAGAGGCTTATATAGTTGAATACTGGCCTCCAGTTCTTAGTGCTGTTTGGAACGGTGGAGGAACCTTTAGGAAGTATATCCTTGCTGGAGGAAGTCAGCCACTGGGGCAGGCTTTGAAGTTTTATAACCTACCCAACTTCCCACTTGTTCTATCTCTTCTTCCTGACTGAGAGCAAATTGACAAGCTAGCTTCCTGCCACCCATATGCTTTCCCCGAATGATGGACTGCATACCCTCAGAGAGGAAGATGAAATAGCCCCTTATGTTGCTTCTGGTCAGTTGTTTGGTCACAAAAATGGGTGAAGTAACTAACACAGATAACAATAGTGTGTTCCTGTGAGCCTCTAAGAGCTGAACCCAGCGAACTACAGACTAAATGAATGGTCTCTGCAGAGAATGAAGGCTATGTAATGGCATTACTACTTCCAGAGATTTAGAAGGGAGGTGAAAGCCTACTCAGCTCAACATTTCCCCCTGGGGACTGATTGTGAAGAGAATTCTTTGATATAATCCAAGCATTCATTGGAGTATTCACCATTCTAAATAAAATCCACAGAGAAGAAGACATGCAAATCTTTTCCTCAGGTAGTTTCTGTATTCTCTACAGAGTTAAGAAATGGGTTTAGGCTTGAAAGTGTTACTTCTTGGTTTCTTGTTTTTTTCTTTTCTATTCTTTCTTGGTCTTGTCACCAATAGCCTCCTGTTTATTTTATCTTCCACTTCACCCAAATCAGGACTTATGTTCCTCTCTGTTCTCCCAGCTCCCACAAACCTTTGACACTTTGAGTAATGGTCTTGTGTTAGTTTTCCCGAGACAGCTCTGTCATAGTGAAAATCTAAGGAACAAAACCCCAAGAAGTCCACTCAAGATGGGAGACATCTTGAAAAGTTCCCTGAGGAGGAGGTAAACAAATGCCCTCTATGTCTTCTGTGGAATACAATGGTTTTTCCTTTGCACATGTTGAAATGACATTAAATCAAACAACCAGCCTCCAGTGGGGACAGCGAGGAGGGAAATGGGAATATCAATTTAATATTTGCTCATTCAATGTATCCAATTTTGGACAATAAAGATAAAAGAAAACCCAGCCTCTACCATGACTGGAGAATTCTGCACATTGTTGGACATAATCTGAACCACAGGGGATTGCAGTGGGTAGTTCTTCAATTGTTCAATACTGACAATTCTTATTGTTGGGAAAATGTACATTTTTCTTTTTTTTCCTCTGAAAGCAGGTAGAATGTCAAATAGAAGTTGTAATTTGGTGATGTGATTTACATACGGATTAATCCATTATTAGTCTAAGTGTGAATTTTGATTCAGCAACACGATATTTATCATCTGATTGCTTTGCTCACATAATCCAAGTGACTTTGTAACTTTAATTGTATTGCATGTTCTAGAAATATTGCCCATGATTACACCCTGTTTGAAATAATTAGATGCTAATTAGCATTATGAGTTTCTCTAAAAAAATTCTATCGTTAGAGAGATTGCTAAATGAATTACCTGGCACAGGGGACCCGATTTTCTTGGCATCGTTATATTTTTCCACAGAAGGGGACAGTGGTTTTCAAAGGTATTCATAGCGTATATTGGTTTGCAGTCACTGCTATAACAAACTACCATAAACTTAACAGCTTAACACAACAAAAATCTATCACCTCAGAGTATTTACAGAACAGAATTTTGACAGACTTTCATCTCATTTAGAGACATCACTGGTGGCCAAATTCAAGGTATAAGTAGACTTTATTTCTAGATTCCTTAGGAGATAATACATTTTCTTGCCCATGGTAGTTGTGGATAAAAATATATTTCCTTCTGTTGTGCAGTTTGTTGCTGTTGGTCTGTTGGCTGAGATCCATTCTTAGCAGAATTTTAGAGGTCACCTGCATGTCCTAGCTGGTGGCCCTCTACATCTTCTCAGTCAGAAATGGCAGGTGAAGTTCTTCTGGTACTTCCAAGTTCTCTTGACTTTTTAAAGTAAGATTTCTGGCTTCTGGTGAGAAAAAAAAATCTCCTATTTCCAGGGGCCATGTGGTAAGGCTTGATTTAGTAATCTAGGAGTGTCCGCCTATCTCAGGTTCCTGAACCAAAATCTCATCTGGCAAGTTTCTTTTGCATCAAAAGTAACATATGGCCATCAGGCAGCATGAGCGCATGGATAGGAGGTGGAGTGAGCATTAGCTTCTCACATTGTCTGAACCATAGTGGTATTTCTTTCAGAACACAGTGGTTTCTAGAAAATTCATAGTGGGATAGTAGTAATTTCTCCTTCTTTTGGAGTATTGACCATTAGAAAAGGGCAGAAAGACAGCTGTTTTTTTTTTTTTTTCATGTTTGGGCCACATCAAGAGGTTCCAATGGGACTGGAGACATGGCTCAGTGACTAAGCACTTACTCTATATGGATGAGGGTAGAGGGAGTCCTGACAGACCATTCAAATTCAATCTTCAGGACCCACATAAATAGTTGGGTTCAGCCATGCACATCTGTAAACCTAATCCTGTAGGAAAGCAGAAATTTAAGAATAGCAGAATTTACAAATAAAACAGCAAAATTGGGGATTAGCAAGAGACTCCTGCTTAAATAAGAATTGGCAGAAAATCAATGGATTAGGGTACCCAACATTCTACTCCAGCCATTGAAGGCTAACATACCTTCATTGCTTTGGATAGTATATGGTGTGTGTTCTGATTGATAGATCTTCAGCTGATAGCAGTTTGATTTTTACAACCTCGATAGAACTGTGTTGTTGGGGGCAGGCTTATGGGGTTATAAGCCAGCTTCCCCTTGCCAGTGTTTGGCACACCTTCCTGCTGCTGTTTGCAGTGCTGTGGCAGAGGTGATGTCCACCCCTGTGCTCATGCCATCATCTTCCCTGCAGGATGAGTCTTTCCTTGAGTCTGTAAGCCAAATAAACCCATTCCTCCACAAGCCACTTCTGCTTGGGTTCTTTCTGCGCAGAAACTAGAATACTGACTACAACACCTGGCATGGTGTTACTCCACAGTTTTTTTTTTTTGTTTTGTTTTATTGATATCTTTATTATCCAAAATTAGATACATTGTATGAGCAAATATTGTGTTGGTGTCCCCATTTCCTTCCTCCCTGTCCCCAATCCACTGCATATCCTCGTCAGTGGGCATATTGGATCAGTCTATGGAGTAGGGGGCTATGGATAGCACAGGAGGTAGCCAGCCCCCCCCTTAGTGTATTGCTGCTGAGGGGGGTGGTGTCTCTGGATATTCTCTGCCACCATGGCTCTGACAGCCTTTCTTCTCCTCTTCCGCTCAGTTCTCTGAGTCATGGTGGGTGAGTTTTAAATCTGCTTTATTGCTTCACAGTTTTTTAATAACTGATAGATTGAGTGAACTCTTTTCCAGCAGCTTCAAGGACAGCAATACTGCTGGTTGTCATATGACCAATCATATGACATATGTCATTGCCTCTGTTTGTTTGACCTTTGACATTTAACTCATACAGCTAGTTAATCAGGGTAAGTGATAAAAATATAGCATGGTACAAATGTACTTTACCTTGTAATTTTAACTAAAGGTATATAGGTGTCAATATTTTGATGTACTGGCAAGATATTTTCTCTGCATAGGTTTTCACTGAATGAGGCTTTCTATGTTCTTTGTTTACATAGGGCACACCTGACTTCTTAGAGAAAACTTGCTGATTCCTGAGTGAGATACTTGAGAAGTAAATTATGTGAAGAAAACTTACAGATTCTTCCTCCAATTGCCATCTTGGCGGTGGTGTATTTGGAGAGGGGATATTAAGTTGAGGCTTGTGGACTTCTTTCAAGTATACTACATCACATTTATTCCTAATTTGGAGACTCTATCATATTTCCTAAATTTCCCCATTTATTTTTCATAGGAATAGCACTCTTGCTAGCTAATTCACATTTCATTAAGGCGCACTGTATTTAATTAAATTATACACAGATGCTAACGGGTACAAAGTGACATTGTTCAATTTGGAGATAAACACAGCTGACTCCTGAAAGGAAAAAATCTCTAATGGTAGGGGCAAGACCTGTGCAGAGCCAGAGACACAGCAAGGCTGTCTTGCACATTTAATAGAGGATAGAGTAGTTCAGTTAACATCTGGATGAGTCAGGTAAAGGTTGCCTATGATAGCCACAACTTACAAGATAATTTGATTCAAGTCAAACACTCACTTTCATATTATAATTAGAAACATGTTTTGGTAGATGCCATATAAATAAATATCCTTTATAGAAGGTCACTTGCAGGTAGAATTTTGAATTGGGGGCATTATTCATTTGGAGAGATATTTTATGTTGCAGAACTTGACTTTTGTTCTCTCCCTTGGCTCTGCCTGTGAGGTAATGACCATCCCAAACTCAGTACCATGGCCATCCTTAAAATTTGTCAGAAGCACAAGGCCAGTGATCTCACCTGATACCAGTCTCACGGGTGCATCACACTGAATTGTCACTGGAGGAAGTCCACAGGCATTGCCAACAAGGTGTGGACATGATTAAAGGGCTAGATCTGGACAAGCACACTGGTGTGAGATACAAGCACATGCAATGTCATGCTGAGCAGTGTAAGTTCCTGGTTCATGAGTCAAGGTGCTGGAAGTGCCATGAATCTTACTTTGTGGACACACTGCCCCGGTGTTGCCTCCAAGAAGCCCAGTCATCCTGGAAGAAGCAGCCCAGCAGGACACGAGTGTCACCATTGCCAATGTCAGGCTGCATAGAGAAGAAAGAAATCTCATATGCACATTTTATTTAAAAAAACCATGAGATGGAGGTTGCAGAGATGTCTCCATCGGTAAAGTGCTTGCACTGAAAGCATGTGAACCTGAGTTGAGTTCCCAGAACCCAGGTAAAAATGGGAGGTGGTGGTTTGTATCCCAGTGTTGAGGTGGTTGAGACAGAAGCTCACTAGTCAGTTAGTCTAGATTATGTGACAAGCTCCAGGACAATGAGAGAGACAGACTCAACAGCAGCAACCAAGGATAGAGACTGATGATGCTTGAGAGGAATAGCACCTGAGGTCCTCTGGCCCCCACACACGTGTACATGCACACATCTGTGCCATCAACACACCTGTACACAACACATATATAACTGTCTAAAAGACTTTCTTGCCAGAGTTTTTACAACTCTGATTTTATTTTTGTACACACTTTGTCCTCCAACTAAATGTCAGCGCGAAATACGTGATTTGTACCCGACTGTTTGGTATGGCTGATAACTGCCTTTGTCCTTACTGCTTTCCTTGGAGGGAATATTCCCCTCAGATTTCTTCCTTTAGGAGGCAGTAACATAACACTTCCATTCAGTTTAAAATTTATGCTCAGTCCTATGCCTGCGTGTCTCCTTAATCAACACTCCTTTTCCTGAGTGGCAACTTCATTTATTGAAATGAAAGGCAGTCACTGCCAAAAGCTACAAGTACAAAAACAAAGTTTCATCTTAGCGAATAACATGTGTTAAACACAAGGCTGATACAATTTTAATACCACTTTCAGTTCAGAAACCTTGACTTTTTATATTTCACTGGTTTCTTAACCCTGAAACATCACTGCTTCTGTGAACACCAGCCTGTTTTTATGTTATATGGTCCTAGGATTCCAAGGTAGAAAGTAACCTTTATTCATCTTTTCTAATTTGCCTCGGAAGATGCAGTATGAAAAAAAAAAAAAAAACATAGCATTAAGGAAGAATGTTTTTCTGTCTTTCTCGCTTCTGTCTCTGGAGCCAAGTTAAATGGAATGCAGTCATTAAAAGGTTATCTAGTGTAACAAGCTCCCCGCCAAAGGCAGAGCAGAGCCTCTATTCCTCTGTGAGTTGTTTTATGAAGTAGCTCATGGCTGACAATCAGTGAACTAAATCCTTCGACAAGGAGAGATTTACAAGGACTTGTCTACAGAGATGAAATGTTTCTGCAGACTTGAGCAGAGTTAGGATCAGGGATTAGCAGCCCAGCACATAAATACAGTTTGTGGCTTTGGGACTCCACAGCTGGGGGCTTTCAGTAGTCACTCTGTAAATATGCTTGTGGTATTGAGCTAAATACAGAGCAGGGCACAGACAGGATCCGGAGGCATTTGGGGTCTATGCATGAGTGACACACATTCCAACCTGATACTCCTTTTTATTTTTTTTAATCTCTTGGGAATCTACAAGGCTTGAACTCCAGCCCCCTTCTGCCCCATACCTCTGCCACTAAAGAAAATGCCCCTCAGTTTTCTATCCCAGTGTGTTGTCTTTTTAAGTGATGTCTCTTGGCAAATTTGTTAAATATCAGTGTTCATGATAGTATTACTTTATTCCATGGGTATTTAATTATGTGATTTTGTTTTATATGATTCTTCATATTCAAGGGACAATTTGATTAGGCCCAAATGAAAAAAAGTTTATAATCAGAGATAAGTAATATTTTAAATCATACTTAAATGCATGAAATGATACAGCTTTGTGACATATTAGGGATCATGTAGCTCACCTCTATGTTTAATTTTAGATTAAAAAAATAAAAAAAAAACAAAGCTCTTAGGTAAGACAGATGGGGAGATGGCTCAGAAGGTAAAGTTCTTGCCTCGAAAGCACCAAGGTCTGAGTTGGATCCCTAGAACCCACATTTAAAAAGCTGGACATGTGCCACACACCTCTAACCTAGTGCTGAACAGGCAGAGACAAAGAATTCCTGAGACTCACTGGTTAGCTAGCCTAGCTGAATTGGTCAGCAGCGGATTTTGTGAAAGGTACTACCTTAATGAAGAAAGAACAATTGAGGAAGACTCCTGTGATGGTTAAGTTTATTTGTCAACTTGATCTATGTAATAATCCATAGTAATCTTGGGCAGGTCTCTGAGTTTGCCTGCAGGAAGGATTGACAAAATCCTTTTGGGATTTTAGAGAAGGGAGGAGTTCCCTTCTCTAGAGTGAGCCCTTCCCCCCAGTGGGTGGGCCTTCCAAGGGGACTAAATATAAGGAAGCTTGAGGGGAAGGAAAGCTGCTTCCTTCCTCCCCTGGCTGCTGGTGCTTGTTCGTGGCTTGCACTCACATCCTGCTCTCCTACCCTTCTTGGACATTGGAACCCAGTTTCCTCGGCTTCACATCTTGAACTAAAGAACAGCTGCTCCCCAGGGAGCCATCAGGCTAGGATGGATTGGGACTACTGAGGCCTCCAGCCAGGAGGACTGAAGAGCTACTGGTATCTTCACCTGTGGGCCTGCAGACTGCTATTGTTGGATTGATGTAAACTACCCCAATAAATTCCCTTTTTATAATCCATTTTATCAACTCTGTTTCCTCTAGAGAACCCTAATAAAACACCTGATGTGGATCTCTGGGTTTCCCACACATGCCTGCTCTCACACACACACACACACACACACACACACACACACACACACACATATATATATATATATATATACATATATATATGTGTGTGTGTGTGTGTGTGTGTGTGTGTGTGTGTGTACCTGCACACTAAGGTGTATCACACTCATAGGAACACAAGAACATGCCTTCACATCACACACAAACACAGGAAAAAAATATGTTGAATCATAAAGCAAACAGAAGCTTCATTTTTGTCTATGGGCTCACAAGGAAACCCATATGGTAGATGTAAAGCACAAACATACATTCACTAGTTAGTTTCTCAATGGTTGTATTGGGAATAATATGAAGCTCATGGAATGAAGCTGCAGGAAAAAACACAAATCCTTTACCAGGGGCACTTCTCATGAGCTTTAACACAAAGGCCTGCAGAAGGTGCAAACTAGAAGACTGTTAATAACAGACTGTTAATAATCACAAAAAATTAAAAACAACCAAAGGACCTATGGGGGTAAAATGGAAAGATAGGGTTTGAGGAGATTGCTCAGTGATTAAAGGCCTCCCTCTGCCAGCCCATCATCCTACTTTGATGTAAAGCCAGATGCAAAGTACTGCATGCTCACAGGCTAGCTTGGCAAAAACAAGAGAAACTTTGTCTCAAAGGAGATGGAAGGAAGGAATAACATTCCAGTGCCGTTCAATGGCTGCACACACACATGTCACGGCATGCATGCACCTCCCTACAAATTAAAAAAAGAAAAAAATAGACAAATTTCCATTGATTTACACATAGGATCTTACATGATATGAATTACAATATACAACCACTTACATGAATGTTGGTGTGATGGTTAAGTTTTGTTGTCAACTTGACCTGTTAGTAATCTTGGGTAGGTCTCTGAGTGTATTTACAGGAAGGTGGCCTATTCAGTAGGGGAAGGAGCTTAAGGCTCAGGGAAGCTAGAAACAAACATCCCTTCCTGGCAGGGCAGTGCAGTAGGGGAATTCGAGAGGCACAGGAAATAAACAACTCTAGGGAAGGGTTGCAAGATCTCACCCTAAGGATATATAAAGGAGAAGGAAACCTCTTTTTCCTCCACCCTTGTCTCTGTCTATCTCTGTCTCTCTGTTTCTGCCCCTCTCTCTCTCTGTGTTGCTGGTGATGGTTTTCTTTCTCTACTTGGACCTGTGAAAGTGTGTCAGACTCTTTCACTACTATGGGACTTCCCCTAGATCTCTAACTTCAATAAATCCTTTCCTCCCAAAATTGTCCCTGGTTTGGAGGTTCATCCCAGCAGCATGGGGCTGACAAAGACAGTTTTGGTAGCAGATGTAGGGTGATATTGCTGAGATGAATCTGACTATGTAGATTTTTGTCTCCTGGAACTTGTATGCTGGAAGAACGGACACAGATTTGATACTTGCAACAGAAGATGACTTCCAGAGTCATAAACCAAGTTTTATGGACTATTCCCTGGGGAGTCCAGCCAGCAACTTGGTGGCAGGTTGACTACATTGGACGCCTTCCATCATGGAAAGGGCAGAATTTTGTCCTTACTGGAATAGACAGTTATTCTGGGTATGGATTTGCTTTTCCTGTCTGGAGTGCTTCTGTGAAAACTACCATCCAAGGGCTCACAGAGTGTGCTATCCACCTTAATGTTATTCCACACAGCATTGCTTTAGACCAAGGAACTCACTTCACAGCCAAGGAAATGCAGCAGTGGGCTCATGATCATGGAATTCACTGGTCCTTCCATGTGCCCACCACCCTGAAGCAGCTGGCTTGATAGAATGGTGGAATGGCCTTTTAAAGAACCAGTTATCGTGCCAACTAGGTGGCACTAACCTGGAGGGCTGGGGCAGGGTTCTCTAGCCGGATGTGGATGCTCTGGGCCAGCATCCTATATAGGGTACTGTTTCTCTGATAACCCAGATTCACAGGTCGAGGAACCAAGGGGTGAAAATCTGAATGTCGGAATGGTACCACTTACCATCACCCCAAGTGACCCACTAGCCTACATTTTGCTTCCAGTTCCTGCAAACTTATGCTCTGCTGGCCTACAAGCTGTGGTACTAGAGGGGGAAGGCTTTTGCCAGGAGGCACAAAGAGCATTCCATTGAACATGATGTCAAGATTCCCCCCACCCCAGCCACTTTGGGCTTCTGATCTCTCTAGCCAACTGGCTAAGAAAGGAGTTACAGTGTTACTGGGGTGATTGATCCTGACTACCAGGGAGAAATTGGACTTCTCTACAGTGGAGGCAAGGAGTATATCTGCAATGCTGGAGACTCTATAGGGCACCCCTTGGAGTTACCATGCCCTCTTATCAATTCAATAGGAAATTATAACACTCCAGCCAAGGTAGTGTGATAAATGGCCCAGATACATCAGGAATGAAAGTATAGGTCACCATTCCAGGTAAAGAATCAAGACCAGCTGAGGTTCTTGCTGAAGGTGGAGGAAATACAGAATGGATACTAGAATAAAGTAGTCACAAATACCAGCTAAGGCCAACTGACCAGTTACAAAGATGAGGGCTATAATTGCCATGAGTGTTTCTTTCTTTTTTTTTTTTTTTGCATTACTTTGCTAAGAATGTTTGTGCATGTGTACACCGACACCTTTGTTTTTCCTCTATTTCTATATTATGTAATTAATATTAATTGAGATATCATTAGTTACCCATTGTTGACTTTATATTTAAGTTATTAGATATTAGAGGCTAAGCATTCCTCAAAGGACTTTGCCTTATGTTGGGGGGATTATGCATTTCTAGTTATATGTGGAATTATAATCTTGTTACTGTCTTCATTTGGATATTAAGTATGATGTAAGGAGATATAGTTTGATGTCAAGTTGACAAGGGGTAGAATTGTTATGGTTAAATTTTGTTGTCAACTTGACCTATTAGTAATGTTGGGTGGGTCTTTGAGATTGTTTACATGAAATCTGCCCTCTCAGTGAGGGGCAGGATGTAAGGAGTCTCAGAGGAGCTAGAAAAAAAGAACATTTCTTCCTGGGAGGACAGTTCGTGGAAGGAAAATTCCAGAAACTCAAGGAGTCAATAACTCTGAGAAAGGGTTGCAAGATCATGCCCTAAGGCTATATGAAAGGGAAGGAAATCTCTTCCTTCTCCCCCTCAAGTGTGTGTGTGTGGGGGGGTGCTGGTGATGGGTATTTGTTTCTCTGCTTGGACCTATGAAAGGGTGTCAGCCTCTTTAGCTATTATGGATCTTTCCCTGTATCTGTAGCTTCAATAAATCCTTTCCTCCCATAACTGTGCCTGGTTTAGAGATTCATCCCAGTGGCATGTGGCTGATTACAATAATTGGTAACACAATTATGAGGAAAGCCACAAAGCCCAGAAAGTAATATATAGTATGTCATATTTGTTAAGTCTTTGAACATGAAATCATTAGGCAATAAATTACTTAACAACATATATGAATGCCATAGAATCCACTCATCTTATGAGTATGTATTGATATATTCATTTCTAAGTAGTAAATAAAAAATTAAAAGAAGACAGTTTACTGCACAAAAATAGTATTTTGATATGATTGTTCTGTCTATATACCTTAGGTTAGGTACAAAGGAAGAGAAGTGACAATTTCAGAATGAATGATCTCATAGAGCTATTTCTTTTGAGGGCATAACGTTCACTATGTATTGTATACAGAGCAAAAAAGCCAAGTGAATGACTTGGGAATGGGAGAGTGTTATTTAACAGTACTTATTCTCTTTCCTTTTTCTTTTCTTTTTTTTTTTTTTTTTTAACTTGATAGCATCTGTCTTCCATGACCTTTTTAGTCCACGGTTGCTGGCCAAGACATTGCTATTTGTATTTGAGTCCATGGGGTAAGACTATGAGATAGCCTTTATAGGTCTGTGTTTAAAAGAAATAAAATCTGGACAGATTTCCATTCCCTCCAGTCCTGCTGAAGCCCAGAAAAAAAAAAAGCAGCAGATTCTGAGGGCTTATCCTTCAAAATCAGGAAAAAAGCCAAGTTCATCCTTTCTTCTACCACTGGCTTCACTTTCATCTCTGCTGTTTGTTTCCTTACTCTATGGGTGAAAGGAGCTGAGTCCCAAAGCAAGGACAATCTAAGAGAAGATGCATCTCAAAGCAGCCCGGCTGGTTTGAAGATCCATCTGTTTCTCTTCTCCCTAAATGTCTGGCTTCTGTTGACTTTCAAGTCCAAGGCTGTGGCTGAATAATTATCATAATGTGTCACGGTGGGCTTGCAGGAGGCAGTAGAATCTGCAGGCTATTTTCACTTTTCTTTTATGAAGACAATAAAGATGTGTCTATGAAATCCCCTGGAGTTCTGTCCTTCCACAGGCTTTCATTTAAGAGTTTTTGAACCTGCAAAACTTTCTTAATTGTGTGTGATAGGATAGCATGTGAATGAATTCCACTATCCCACTGTAATCCTGAAAGAAAATTCTTCAAAAATCTCAGGAGAAAATGAAGTCACTGGAGCCTCTTTGGTGTGCAGGAAATGAGTGTGAAATGCCAGGTTTCTTTGACAATGAGGTCCAAAGTGGTCTGTTAACTGTTCTCACAGCCTGGAAATATATTTTATTTCAGCTAGTCCAAGGATTACATTCACTCTTCAATATCACTGTAGTTGTTTCAATACATTTTTTCCTTCCAAGTTATGAAAGAAAAACAGAGATTTTAGAAAGGGTTTAATCCTATGACTTCTGGCATCCAGGTTATCACATATCAGTTACCAAATTATAGTGTTAAGCAACATCAGAAACTAGCAGGATTTTCTTTCATCCTATACAAGATTGTTTCAGTTACAAATACATTAAATTTTTAATAAAATCAATTAATCCAATCAAGTTGTTGTGTTATTCAATTACTAGTTGGCTATTGAAGAGGAAACCACAAATGGGTAACTAGAACCAATAGCTACTTATTACTTTGTTATATAAATGTGTCAAAAACAGGTAAACTATATTACAATAAATACAAATTTATCATATGATGCATTTTTGGTGAAAGTAGACTTAAATTTTAATTTTGGTATTAAGAAAAGATTAAATGATTAAAAATACACAAATGAATGAAATGTAAACGAAAACAATACTGATATATGGCCAGTATGTGTTTCAGTGAATTGCCTGAGTTAAACTCAAATTGAAACTATCTTCATCACGTTTTGCCTTCCTTTATTAAAATGGACTCAGGATAAAGAAATAAAATGGTATAAGATGGCTGTTATGTTGCTTTCTATTAGTACAAAACTGCTGAATTCATATAATTAGCTACCTCTCTCCTAACTTCTAGAATACCTTCTTCCAGCTATATGTTGTTATGATGTTTGAGAAATGTCTTGAACTTGGCCTGGTCAAAGTAGAGCTATCTTCCCTATATCAGCAAATAACACCATGACTGCAAAGTTTCTTTACGTCAAATCACATATTCTTTGATTTTTTAAAATATTTTCTCCTGTCCTATAACAAAAACCACCACAATTCTATTAGCTTTCTCCGTAAAGTTTGCCTAGAATTCATCCATTTCCCTTCCTGTTCTCCTGATTATCCACCTCCCCCCGACTGTGTTTAAGACTTCCTTCTTTCCTTTCTTTTCTGGATAGCCTGGCTTGCATTTCTTCAGCTGTTTATTCTCCCTCGTTTCACTACAAGAGAGAATGGATCTTTAGCAATGTAGTTAGGCTGTGTTTGATATTTTCACAAAGCTCTCCACTACCTTCTGTTATAGCTGGTACTCATTCATCATCTCTTTTATCGTTTGGATGTGAATTCCCCCCCACCCCCGTCAGGCTTATGTGTTGAAGTCTTGGTCCCCAATTGGTGGATTCAATATTAAGAGATGACTGGATCCTTAGGGTTGTGACTTTGTCTATTGTTTGATCCACTGATTGAATTTTAAATTGATGGCATTATTGAGAGTCATGAAGACTGGAAATTTGGGCTGATTATCAAAAGTAGTTCCCTGGACATATGCTTCTGCAGGCCTTATCTGGTCTACAAGCCCCTTCCTCTTTTTTCTCTGCTCTCTGGTCACCATGAGATGAGCAGCTATGTTTCTTCAAACTTTTGTTAAACCCTGATATTCTCCCTTCCCTTGACTCAGAAGCAATGCAATCAGCTGATCATACACTGAAATTGTGAAGCTAAATGAGTCTTGATTTAGGTTGGTTTTCTCAGGAAATTTGTCATCGTGTCAAAGTGACCACTCTTCAGTTCACAAAGATGTGAGTGTTCAGTTCCATGCCTCCCCCACTATTCTCTTTTCCCCAGACCTCTTTCTCTGTTCACTGCAACTCGGATCTATTGCCTTTATTTCTGCTTCCAGGAACCTGGGTAAATTTATATTTACTGCTTGCATTGGGATGTTTCCGGATCTTTCTCTAGCTAGGTCTTTTCAATCATTCAGACTTTTGCTCATCTCTTATTTCCTCAGTGATTCCTTTCTTGACTCATTTATATAGATTGGTTTCATCTCCCTAATTGTACTCAAAAGCATCAAAGTTTTAGTTCTCTTCTCTTAGCAGTTACCATACTCTCAATAGAAAAAAAAAAAAAACGAGACTTCATTGCGCCTTAGACTAAAAATACGCCTCATCAGTGGAGGGGCATTTTGGCTGTTGCCCACTATTGTGTCTCCTAATCTGGTTCACCAACATTCAAATATTTGTGGATGTCTACAAAACCCTTGGCTGAGATCCTTTGCTCTTCATAATAACTCATTACTGATTCTTTCAAGGACTGAAGTCAGTATTGTATGTGTTTAGGGCCTTTTGACAGATCTGTAATATACGTGTTTTGTTTTGTTTTGTTTGTTGTTGAAAGAATTTGCTACTCTCATTTCATAGATAAGCAAATGTCAGGGTTCAGAGAAGCTAAATGACTTTTCCCAATGTTATCAGATATGTAAAAAAGGCATTTATGCACATGCACGTGTGCACCCATGTGTACACACACACACACACACACACACACACACACACACACACACACACAGACTGTTTGAAGTTAATTTCTCCCAATGTTACCAAGGTAAAATTGACAAATTCTGTGTCTATTTAAGTTTGGCCATATATTTTGATATATGTATTCTTCTGAAAACAACCATTGCCTCTTCAACAACTATTTACTATTTATATTCTAACCTCTTGTTTTCCTATTTGGAAGTTTTTCTGTAAGAAACTTCTAGAAGAAAAATATTGGACCACACTGAGGATTTTACCCAACCCATCCCATAATAAATTATGGAGAAGAGAATGTTTAGGTAGCTACCCAAAATTGAATCAGGCTTTTCTCACTTCTAACATGAATCTAGTTTCTAAACATGAATCTAGTATGAGCTCTACTCCTGTTGAGCTCTTATTCTGAAAGTCTTTGATTCTTATTTTCCTTATGTGTTAATTGGATATTAAAGAGAATGATTAAACAATATGATCCATGAAAAGTCCTTAGTCAACTAATAGAATATAGTACATATCCAAGCAATCATTACCTATTATTGTTTCTTATCTTTATCCCTCTGGTATGGAAGTCCGGAGCCTGGAACAAAACACACAGATGAACACGAGTCACATCGTCCTCTAGATATTTGACAAATTTTAAGTGGTGTA